>JAPMOQ010058975.1:8921852-8934935 GCA_026543055.1 Argiope trifasciata
GTGTGTGTGTGTGTGTGTGTGTGTGTGTGTGTGTGTGTGTGTGTGTGATGCAAAGAAATATACACTATTTTTTATACTACGTGAAAGAGGGTTAATTATACATTTCGATACTTCCGAGCAATGGTGGATTTTCATTTATACAGTTACCTAAGGTCGCTATTCTCCGAGTCTATTGTTTGTTTTGTTTCGTGTGGGTGTGTGGTTTATTGGCTCAAGAGATATATTTGGTTATAGTGCGTCAAACATATGGTAAAATCAGAACAGATTTTCAAAATAACACGATTTAAACGTTACTCGCTGAGAGGAGACTGCAAGTAAGTCAATAGAAAAACTGCTTTTTTAATAGCTAAATTAACAAGTTTTTAAAAAGTTTAAATTCTATAAATGATAAAATATTAGAAAAATACTAACATTTTATAAAAAATAATTGGTAAGGCTCCCAAATATTTCATTACGTTCAAGTTTTTATTATTATTAAAAGATCAATAAAACTGAATTTCTACTTCAGAGCCATTGTGTATTAATATAGATTCTGATTGGTCATTAGTCACATAAAATAAATAAAAACAAATATATCTTTACAAACAAAATTTTTAAAAAATGGTATCCTAAAATAAATAATCAATATGTTAAACTTATGAAAAGAATGTTTTAGGAAGATGTATTATGTAATTAAATTAATTACCTCCTTAAAAAAGAAGTTCCATAATATGCCTAAATCTGTAAGATGACTACATCCTTCACTTCTGATCAAAGGATAATAATTTCAAAGGATAATGGGAATATTTAATTTGTTTCAAGAACCGAACAATCTTAACTCCAAATCAACTAACATTAATTTTTTTAAAACATAAAAGGAAATTTGTTAAACTTTTAAGTGTTATTAAAGCCCTTATTGAAAAGTAAATTTAGGATACATATTATTGAATTTTTCTATGTAAAATAAATATTCTAATTGCTATTATTCATGAAACTGAAAACAGCAAAATTTAGGTAACGATTTTTTTCTATTTATTTTCCGTAAGAAGTTAATGAACTATTTTTTTCTGATAAATTTCCCAAATATCATTTGTCACGAATTAATAGTTCAATATATAAAGATTTCGGAAAAATTCACGGATTACGAAACTTACCAATTTACATACGAAATATATGTTATCAAAATAACATCAAATAAATGAATGCAATAAAGAAAGTAAATAAATTTGGTTCTGATGCTTATGAATTATCTAATGAACAATTTTGTCGATTGTTATTAAAGCTTATATTTAAAAAATATTGATTTCCAATTAACAAATTTAATTTTTAAGTTCCTACGATTCCTAGGAATACAGTTGAATAAAATAAAGACTAAATATTATCAGATCGTCTTTAATCATTTCTCGTTTATTATATTTCAAACAGAAGATATTTCTGCGAATCTTAAACCTGCAGAATATTTGATAGCACCGAATAAGCTAAATAGAATGAATGTATTAAAGAATCCTTACTTTGGGTACATTTAAGTTGTCCAAAGGATATCTCCAAGATGTATAATTTCTGAAAAAAATTGTGCTCATATTTGTGGGTTAAATTATAAATAAAAACTCACTTAATCATAAATGAAATCTCGGAATCATTCAAATAGAATTCGTCAAACAGAAACATTCAAGTTTCAATATAAAAAAATCATAGCTCGTAAATGATAAGTAAGAATATGATAGAGGATGTCGACTCTCCAACGTCAGACTGATTTATATGAAACACTTGCGAATAGACTCAAAAATTTTGCTACTAAATGAAGATTTACAAGCAATTCTATAAATTTAATATGATTCAATTCTGTAAAGTTGCAGCGTAATTATTTTACATCAATTCTTAAAGAAGCCAGAAAAATTATATTTCACTGTATTTCTTGATATAAGAGTATTAACTTATTGTGACCCCGAAATTTTTCCATTCATATCAGTAATTACATTGATGTGACGAAAGAACAACATGAAGAAACAAGCCATTTTTGAGAAAAATTCTAAAGAAAAAAATTGTATGGTATATATATGCCCATAAAATTATAAAAAACGCCTTGTCCTCTAAATTATATTTCATTGTATGGCTCTATATAAAAAGATTAACATATTGCGACTTCGAAATTTTTTCATTCACATTTTTCAGTAATTACATTGATGTAACGAAAGAACGTCGTGAAGCAGCAAGTACACTGGTATCCTTAAGTTACATTAAATAATAATTAAGCATCCTATATAAATATACGATAAAATAAATCCAATTTTATATCAAAATCAAATTGAAACTGAGTGACGACGGAAACAACCAAAATATAAAACATCTTTTTTTTTTCTTCTCATTTTTTTATGAATTCCACAATGCCTCTAGAAACTATTATATCAAAACCCGCTAAGAAATACTGAGATATAAAAAATCATATCAGATACCCGCAAGCATCAGAAACAGACATACGTAAGTTCAGTAAAATAAATTGCTGAAATAACGCCTCTTCACGCCCAAAATTTCATCACATAATCTATTTCTTCACTGAATCTATCGCCTGCTGCCTACTGGAGTGGCTATGCAAAGAAAGCGTAGGGATATTATTTTCATCTATCACCGAACTCTAGGGAATGCCGCAAAAGGAAACTTAATAAGCAATTGCAGTTGAATATGCGATTCATCAGCAGCAATGCTCATTTGCAAGCGTAATGTGCATTATTGACCAGGTGCTAGGTTCTTTCTGATTACCTTCAATCCCATATCTCTTTCGTCTTTATTCCAAGTAATGCGCTCTAAGTGAAGTAAGTGTTCTTCACTCTCATTCGATGAGTATAATTCTTTCCTGCACCGTATTCATCGGACAGGTGCCCAAAGCAATGGGTGGCTTCCCCAAGATGGATAATTATCGTTAGATTCACACACGAATGGACAGGTCATTGTACTGGATAGTCAGTGAAAACCATTTATTAGAAATGATTATCAAGAATTGTCTTTATTTATATTCATACACATGTGATCTAAATGTTTCTGTTGCATCGGACAGTAAATTCCTGTCAAATGAGGCAGTAACTTATCTTGATTTTGGAAATTGTAATCAAGTCAAGATAGAATAATTGTGATGCAATTATAAATTTTGATTTTTTTTCAGTATCCTGAACGTATTACTTAAATAAGGGATTTTTTTAGGGGGGGGGGGAGGCTGATTTGTCAAAAAATACCTAATTAAATTCTCCAAAAATTCATTATTTCAATTGTAAATATGAATTCATAAAAATTCGAATAAGCCAATTTATATGTAATTGTTTGAATAACTGTTAATTTTGTATTTAATACGTGATTTTTTGAAGCAAAAGTTTACATGTACCTTCAGCACCACAATTTGGCAAAATATAGAATCACAGTGTTATGAAATCAATCTCAAACACGGACTCTAAAGCGGCTTCTGTCAAAGGCAGTGGAAGTTGTGGCCAATCATGACATGTCGAAAAAAGTTCCAGATGTTAAACATGATTAAGAGCATAGACGAAGTTCAAAATTGCAGTAAAGTGATTTAATTGGTGAGATGTTATCTAGTGTGTTCTCGTGTTGCCCACACAGAAGTCAATTAGTACTCCGGATAGTTGATTGAAAGCTGCGTGTGGTTAAACTTCACGAGTTCGTAAATTACAAGGGCTGAACCATGAAAAAGCCCCACCCAAATAAAGCGTTTCATGTCACATTACCTAGTATGTGCTGTCACGAATCTAGACTTGTTATGAAAAAAAAAGGGGGGGCGAAATTATGTGTTAAGAGTACTTCATTATTATTTTCTTTCAAGATTTCAGCTTTGATGCTTTTGGAAAATTGTAGCAATCTTTTGTTTTAATAAAAAAAAATTGATTTAATAATAATTCTCACAGCATTAGCAAGCACAAATATGATTTTTGTTAAGTTTTTGCTTACATTTTCGCACACGATGCAGATGTTTTTTGTTGTCTATCCTTAACGATGACTTATAAATCCCCGTTTCGAAATTTCGAATTCGTTTGGAACCAGTGAGCTGCGTCTATTGAACATCTGCTCTTTGTAAAAACATGGTTTGCTAAGGTTTTAGAAATATCTTTATGCGAGTTTTCCAGATGCTGGTTACACTCATATAAAAATGTTGGTAAATATTTATGTTTTACATCAATATGTGCACATAACATTCTTTGAGTTCAATTTATTTGAATCAAATGAATCCTATTTTTCAAGCTTAATTGTCGCAACCTATCAGATTTATTCCTTATATAAAAGAAATACGAATGTAAAAACTTCTACATCAGAGGAAACTATGAACACAAATATTTGTAACATTGTAAAAAATTTTATAAGAAAGAAAGAAAATGTAGCCTGCTCCATCAGTGCTTCTATTCATTCAAAACTTAATTTTAAAATGTTTAGATACCTTAAGATGTCGTTTTCATCTTTTTTTTTTTTTTTTTCACTTTTCTATGCCATCATGTTACAATATCGTAAAAAATATACTTACCAAGGAATATAAATGGAGCATTTTCAAATCAATCAATACGATTTGTTTATGATGTAATCAGCATACATTTAACTACAATGCTATTCTCAAGTGATATTAAAGTTGCCCTGAAAATTTATCATTTTAATTCAATTCTAATTTTAGCTGAATTGACCAAAAAATCGTATTTTAAAAAAATCTTGGAAACAGTTTTATTTTTAATGAAATAAATTATTTCTTTAATTTTAAAATAAGTCTACTACTAAAGCTTAATTATTGCATTTTTACTAAATACAAATCCCTTCATTGTTACTATGTAATGATATTAGTGATAAACAGATTACCATAAAAAGTTTTACTAAAATAGTTAATGCCATTCTACTGATATAAAATAGTCAATATTATTTATGTTTTAAATATATATTTATAGATCGTTTGGTTTGATTCAGAAAAATAAAAATAATTTCGAATTGATGCTTTAAGACATAATTTCTAGGACTTAATCCAGTTGAAGAAATTATTTGCATGATTTTTTTTTCAAAATATACAGCACTTTCAGATAGTGAAACATTATTGTTTAATATGATTATGCGGCAATTTTATTCTACGAGTTGAAAACTTACATATCATAACCCCAATTTGGAAAGAAATACTTTTAAAATTCAGAATGAGGACCGTAAAATAAATCAGGGAACTGATAATTTAGAAGAAAAATTAGTCATTTATTTGACCTCTGTTGCATAAACAACGACTTTTACAGACAAAATTTATTTATTCTTATTAAAAATGTACAGGAATCTCTCATTAGTGAAAACTATTTACACTCTTAGATGAGTTCGACCCTACTTTAAGAGTGTAGTTTTTCTCACAGCACTTTTTTTTTATGACTTTCTAGGTACAATACGTATTCTTTGGTCGCAACAGACCATGCGATGTATTTTCACGGCCAAATTTATTTTATTTACATTTGTTTTAAAATCAAACAATACCAAGTTCAAAAAACTTTAACAAATCTACAATTTCTTTATAAGGTATTTGACCTACGAAGATTTTCAATATGTAACAATAAAAATACTTGATTACATTTCTATCTTTAAAGTTCTACATCCGATTTTTTTTTTTTTTTTTTTTTTTTTTTTTTGCTGCATGTAATGAGATATTCAGCAAAGATTAAGAAATCAATTTTCCTTCATATTTCACATTATTAAAATCAATTCCAATTCATTCAATAAATTCTTTTCACTTGTCAGGAACTGGATACTACTTTACTGACCTCTCCGAATATTATCTTTACTTAAGGTGAAAGACAGTGTGTACTTGATAAGACAGAAATTTCATCAGGGAAATGCAATGATTCGGAAAAATGATATGACCCCGTTTTCCCCTCACCCCTAAATACGGGCTTTAGGCGCCACTCCAGTTAGAACTAACAGTCTGCTAACGATGATGAAAATCGACGTTTAGGAGTGCGTTCAGCCAGGATAATTCATGACCCTATCAGGATGCGACTTGACAACACTGGTATATTCTAGACTTCCTTAATTTGCCAAGACGTGTGGATTATTTGTTGGTTCCTCTTGTTTCCCCACCGTTTTATTCTTCTAGTAAGTTTACTACTCGATTCAGATTGCAGTCAACCAAAAAAGAATAAAGAAGGAGGCAGATTGGATTATGCTATTTCCGTTTTCCGCCAGTTTCAGTTCAGATGAGGATATCTCGTTTTTTTTTTTTTCTCAGATGAAATCGAGTATAAAGGAAATATGAGCAGTTAGGATTTTTGTAGACTTCTCACATTACTAACTAGAAATGAAGTTTCGAGAAAATCTGAACAGTTTTACATCTAAAAATTTATTTATGCAGAGATATTAAAAACTAATTTTTGAAATCAGTCACTTATTTCGATTTCTTTACTAGTTAATACTTGTTGAAAAAGATAAAGGAAAGCTGAATGAGCAAATGTTGAGTTTTAATGGCACTTAAATCAAAATATGGTTTACAGGTCAAACATACAGTTATATGCAAAACTGGTGTTGTTTCTGAAAACATTTTGCATATACTCATACTGATATATAAAAAAGAATTTATAAACTGTTTTTCCTAAAATTGGCTGGAGAATTAGCGTGATCAATGACTGATTAAAATAAAAGCGCGTAATCTAAAGATAATTCTGGAGACCATAGAGACTTCATGAATTTTTTAATTACTTCTAAATTTGCCGGAACCTTAACTTAAATCAATAACTTATTCCATGATAATCATCAATTAACAATTATTATACATAGTAAACTCTTTATTATAACAAATGATCATCTTACGCTTTATTGGATCACCCTTTTAATAACGACTGAATAAGACCCAAGATGCATCTGAACTCCAACTAAACGAGAATCTACTTCTTCAAATTTCAATCCGTTTTCAGAGAAGGCATTTATTGATTTTAACTTTCCACCGTCTGCTCCTTGAATCAGCATAAGAATGTATATTATTTTTATTTTCCTTTCGTATCACTAACTTATTTATAAATTTTTATCTGTTTTAAATGCTAGATTGAGCAGAAGATTTAATTGAATAGACATTATTTTAACAATACCAATTGATTATTTTAACATCTTTAGAAAGGAAGGAATCTTTGCATAGACATATTTGACGAGATAGATTCAATCAAAATCGACATTTGATCAAATATGGCGGTGACACTCACCAAAATAATTTTAAAAAACAGTAATTTAAATATAACTTTAATTATAAAATTTGTCATTTTACACTTCACGATTCGTATTAATTCTTTGGGGATAAGTGGGGTTAAATCTATCCCACTTTGCATTGCTTTTTATGCATGATGGAATATATTTAAATTCACCTTGAAAAAGTTGAAGTTACTCGCATTTATACAATTTAATATTTTATTTAAAGGTTTTCATTCAACTGGAAATGTTATGCACCAGCGGCAGATGGGTAAATTCGAGAAAAAAATTATACAAATTTAAATGCATCAGTAAGTTGTGTGTGTTGCTGCGATTAAACTAGGCACACTGTGTGGTGCAATGAATTTTTGTCGTTCTTAACGGTCTATGTTGCTTTTTTATGAAAGAAAAAATTGTTTTATAATTAAAAAACATTTATTTGATGATTTATCCTAATTCTGAAGCTGTGAAGTGGTGTTTTTTTATAAGTCCCACACTGTAAAAAATGTTTATTGGAAATTTATTGTTTCTTATTTTGAGTAATGTTTTATCTTAAGTAATCAAAATAAATGTATTTTGTTCTAATTTTTATAATGAAAAAAATTATAACGATTTTATAATAAAAAGAATTCTGTGCAATTAAAGTTTGTTTCCTTGAAAATTGTGTGTCTCAAAATAGTTAAAAATACTCGTAATATTACAAAAAAAACTATTACGGAATATAAATATTTTTCAAAAAATGTTTCCCCCAAATTCAACTGTCAGTTTAATAAAATAAGTACTAGGTTATTGCATGTTTACCCAAAATATCTAATCAATTACCACAGCATATAGTTTAAAAACATCACATAAACAACTTCCAAATTAATCACCACAAGAATTAAATATTTCGAACAAAAAACATATGCTATTTCACTGAATATCCAGCATCTCATAAAGTTTGTGGTTAATGTGGCTTCTTTATATCCAGAATAGTTCTCAATGTTAGTAGCAAAAGACTTCAATGTCCTCCAACATCTAGAAATAGCCCACTGTAGCATTCCATTATAATTAAAATAGACAAAACTTGTTTAGCTGTGGACGCTTTATGTCGAGTGAGTAATCCGTAATCACACTTTATGCCAAGGTTACGAGTGCGTTGGAATTTTTGAATCAGACCACACTTTCTGACTCCGATCCAATATACATAAAAATAAGCAAGTGCATAGAGAACGAAAAGTGTTGGACGAGGACTTCTTGTTTTTTGTTGTTTGACTCTTTCGATGGATCGCTTCCAAGCTGTTTTAGTAGACAGCATGGTTACGAAGCTTATCGAGCCAGGTAAAACTGATATATGAGGACCATTGAAATCCTTGCCAGAGGTAATGTTTGTTTTAAAAAGATCAACATACTTGAACACAAAGGGCTACTTTATTCCAGAAAAAAAATTGAAGCGAAAAATGTAAAATACTAACATTTCTGTCCTGAGAAAATGTGGTAAAAAAACTATGGCTGTTCTAAATTAATTATATGATCGTTTCAAATACTTGCAACTTACTTACAAAGGAATTATGTTTGCATCCGAGGCTTGATCACTGCATTTCGTTTGCCATCCTGGATTTTAAAATCTTTAGAAATTTTGTTTTAATGGTTATTTTGAAAATTGCATTTCTGATAAATTTCACTTCGTTGAATTGCAAACAATAAATATCGTATTTCTATTCATAACAATAAATATTCTAAAAATTTTCAAAAATCAGAAAATTTTTGAATCAACTTCAAATTAGGAAACTGTACAATCCATTTAAAAAACTCTCTATATAGCTATATTTTAAAAACTAGTATCATATAATTAAATAAATGAATATACTCAAACATGCTGATACATATGTGCATTTACTAAGTTATGATGTTGATAGGACTCTTTATATGGGTAAACAATTAAAACCAATCCTTTTTTCAAGATCTGTGCACTTTTATGTAATAAAAATTACAATAATTATGTCATTTAACAGTGAAAATTCCACACACTTTTGAAATAAGCTCATTTTTTTCTGGTTTTATTTATATATATATATATATATATTGTAATGAAAATAATTGATATTAATTCTGAATAATTTTTATCTTTTTTCTGTCTTTATTCACAAATTATCTCTTATTACACTAATTAGTAGAAATAATAATAGAAAATTACTCTAGCTCAGATTTGTTGCCCTTCTTTTAGCAAAAGTAACAACAGTTTTTTAAACAGACATGGATAATCCAAGTTATTCTCCAAAAGTGTTTAAAAGATATTTTTTATTATTTTTTGCAATGATCAGAAGGAAAGATCGAAATGCCCCGATTTTCAACTATGCGAAGTGACAATATTCTTATGTTCACTTAAATTTTTAGAGTCAAACAAGACGGGGGTACCAGGAAAAAAATGCTATTCTCAGCATGAAACATTTCATCACAGAATTTGGTCTAAATTAGACCATGACAGATAATATCTACTCTTTTGAAAAACTTTCGCAAACATACTGCTATACCTCGAAATTTACTTCACTTAAAATTCGTCCAATCATCCCATTATAAATCGAGGGTATATCGTTTTAAATGTTATTTCAGCTTTCAATAGAAAAAGTATCTTTACTATCATTACGTTTTATGTATGGTAATAAAAGACTTGCCCATCAAAAGCAGGTAGGACGAAAATTGACAAATCCAACATCCGTATATTTTATAAGAATTTATTGAAACATCTGTCAAGCAAACACCTGGGAAAAGGAAAACGCGGCACCACCCACTCGGCAACGATTTATTCCTTGCCTACAGCGGCAAGTTTCTGCCAGCTCCAATTTCATATAAAAAAGGAAATCTAGATCCCCCTGCGTGTGGTAAGGATCTCTGCTTTCACCGTGATTTTGGAGATATTCAAGTCGACCTCCCCCCCCCCCACACACACACACGTCCCTATCAACGGTTCCCCTCTCCCATCAAAGAGGCTGGGAAACGTGCAAATAATAAAGAGGATAAACCTCATTTTTGAAATCCAAATCACATTAAAAAAAATGCCATTTCGTACTCGGTATATGGAGATTTCCTTCTTATTTGTGAATCATTCCTCCATTTGTGAATCAATAATAATTAAATTAGTACACATTTTTTACAGATCTAAAATACATTGGTACACAAATGACTTTTATACATTCAGTTCAAATATTTCCCTTTCTTAAACTGCAGAATATTACTAACTGAAAACTCGATAATTCAATAAAGAATGGGAATTACGAAATAATAAAAACCCGTAGAAGGATGAATACTCTGAAGTCAAGCAATGTACAGGGTTGTATAAATCAAATTCGGCAAGTTATTCACCAAAATGCCATGCTTTCTAGTTAGGATAGGAGACGAGTTAAAAATTTGGGCCATATTGAAACGTTAAACAGTGTTAAAGTTAATTTTTCTATAAAATTATGCAAAATTAATTCGAACTATGCAGGAGAATAATGCTGAATTTATGGTATGAAAGCTTCTTGCTGTATTTATGGTAAAACTTTAAGAATCGCTCTAATTAGCAGAAACTAAGCAATGCAAAATTCTCATATTTTGCTCTTTTATTATTTTCAGAAAAACGTAAATATACATGTAATAATTTCTTATTAACCAACGTCCCAAAATAATTTCCTAATCATTCAAATTATGACTTAAGTATAACTTCTGAGTTGAACGGGCTATATTTTTCCCACAGAACCAAAAATATAGGAAAAATCTCTTCAAAAACTATATAAGCTCTGAATACTTTCTAATGGTCTTTCGTATCTGCTTTATGTCTTCCTATTCGGCACGCACTCGTCATGATTTTTAAAAAGAAATTCTGATAGAAGAAAAAAAATTTGATTATTACCTAAAAATTAAGAACAATAAAAATTATCCTTATAATTAAAAAAACTCTACATCTGATCCTTTAAAATTAAATTTTACATATATATAATAATTTTTAATTAATATATGTTCTGAAAATAATTTTTTAGTCACTCATTCTTCATTTTTATTGTAGCTTTAACCTCCCAATTGCGCGGGCTATTATTTTTCCCACGGAACCAAAACGCTGAATCAGCATACATATTTCTAAAATTATATAAGCTTCAAACACTTCCTCGCTTATCCCCTGTTCGAACTTTCTGCCTAACTTTTAGATTTGCTCGCACGGAATGGGCAAAGAAATTTTGACAATTTTCGAGATTATTCGATCCACCTTATGAATGCACTAAAACGTATCTGCATAATTAAATAAGCAATAGTCACTTCACAAATAAATGTTAATTGATCATGCTTCGTCCAACTTCTATTTTTCAACTAGTCCATAAACGTATGTCAATATCAAGGATAAGTGAGTGCTTTAAGAGTATCAAGAGATTTTAAAAGAGTGAGTTCTTATACAAGCGAAATGTGATAAATACTTTCCTCGGCCTTTATCAAATTGTGTTTTGTTCAAGTTCTGCAATAACTTAAAAAATGTGATAAAATAGAAAATACATTTATCTTATTCATCGAATTAATATTTTCACTTAATATTTTCGCTTAACGTCTTTATTCTTATCAGTTAATTGATTTATAAAAACGAGACTCTTACTCAAACCCCTTTGTAAACAACGGCCTGTCTGACCCGTGCTCAAAATGAAGAATTTTCAATGTTCAATTCAGTAATTTATTCAACTTTAGTTATATCAATATCGTGTTTTAAATCAAAGAAGTAAAATTTTGAATGAAACCTCGCAATTTTGTAGCGAGGACGACACCTCTCCAAGCTTTCACAACAAGCCAGCGGGAAGGGGATTTGGTCCATTTTTAGAGCGACTTTGCAAGCTTGAAAGCTCCAGTTTTCAAACCGTGACTATATCAATAGGCTATAGAATCCCACGGAAATTCAGTCAAACAGCAATTAATTTGGAATGCAAAACCAGCTGAACATGCTTTTGTTGATGATAAATAAAGTACCTTACAAATACTTCTGACAAATCTGTCAACAGTTTAAGCCGAATGAGCGTCTATTGTTTTTTCAGTAGCGCCAACAAGGGCCAAGAGTACGACTTAGCTACTTTAAGCGTCCCATTCGCTTGCACAACCCCTTTTTATAGGGGGAGTGGTGTACATTTACATACCTCACAGATATAACACAGAAAAACAACAACTATGCCCGAACCGGGAATCGAAAGCAGGATGCCCAGATCGCGATGAAGGCACGCTACCCCTATGCCAGGACGCCGGCACATGCTTTTGTATTTCAGGTATCCTTTGTGGTCTTATTTGGATTAATTTTCAAACTTGAAGGCCCCGGTTCTCAAACCAGGACAAAGTCATTCGGCCATTGAATCAATTAATTTATAATGTAAAAATACTTGATCATGCTTTTGTATATCAGATATCATTTGTGGTCTTACGTGCATTAATTTAGTAAAAAATACCCTAAATATTCGTCATCTAATTAGGAAGTTAAATAGCTCCCAAATCCAGGGTGAAATTTTTTTATTCAATTTCCGATCAATATCCGAAAATACAATTCGATTTTTATTTATTTATTTGCATCATGTTTCTGATGCAAAACAGTTATTTCCTTTTTTTCTACCTCTTAATGCTTTCGCAATTCAATTGGTACAAAAGGAAATGGAACAGTCTTTAGAAATAAGATCAGCTTTAATTTATTTGGCATAAAATTAATCCTCTGATTGCGTAATTTTTTAAAATCAATATTTAGATGCGATATTTGTAAATAAGTTCAAATATTTTTCAAACAAAGAGAACAACTATATGTTACACGATATTAATATAATGTAATAAAAATCTGCAATCTTAAAAATAAACTGCGGAAAACGCAGAACGCAATAGAAAATGGATTGATTGCCAACCCGCGGAAATCGCTGGGTAAGCAGCTAGAGGATTAAATCTGATTGTTAA
>JAPMOQ010058975.1:8934945-8949981 GCA_026543055.1 Argiope trifasciata
AAATAAAATTTGAAGATTTTGAAGAGTGATACAGAATAGCGGAAATCAGATAGAAATTAAAAGAAGGAGGGGGGAAGGCACTTTACGAATAGTACATGACTCAGATGCATTAGCTAAAAACTTAAAACTGCAGATGTGACGATAAATATCTAGATTTGTCGAAAGGTAATCTTCTAGTCAAGGTTAATTGATTACTCGCTAACTTTGAAATAGACATAATTGCACTGAAATAATCCTTCGTTCTATCTGAGCTTTTATAATTGTATAGTAGAGTATATTTGAAAGTCAATTCTAATTTGTAATTGGTGCTTTCCACCAAAAATTACAACTTAGTGTTTTTATTTAAAGAGAAACCGTTATTTATTTTAATCAGTCATCAAATAAATTTTGAAAAATAGTTTCTTCCAAATGAAACACAAATTTACGAATTTTTAATTTTTCCTTGTAATAAATGTGCTAAAATTAAAACTCTTAAAATTCTGTTACGGCCAAAAACATTATTATGCCATTGAATCTAGAAATTATTTCAGAAACATTTTCTATGTAAAAAATTCAAATACTGAGATGCAAATGTTGAATGTGAAATGAACAAATATAACACCTCTACTATTGTGATATTTTAAATAAAATTTGATTAGAGAATGAGGAATTTCAATATTATATTATGAAACACTAAATGATTTACGTAAGAGTTTGCATTATAACTTTTTGTTATAGCCAATAAATAAAGTATGAAGTAATTATATTTGATAAAATTTAATTTGATTTAGATTAGAAAAATTAGATTTGGTTTTCTGTTATAATACTGAGAAGAATTCCTTTTCTCTAAGTTACTATAAATAATAAGCGATATAAAATAAGCTTAATAGTTGGATTAAAAAACATAACCAAAGATTTAAAATGTAGAAAAATAAAATTTCGCCAAATATAATCTTTTTACATGCTACATTTTAAAGCACATAATCTAAAAACCTGGATTTGTTTGTTATCTCTATATTCAGTGCTACTGCATGATTTGAGAAAAAAAATGGCTTATAACAGAATTTTTTTACAAAAAGTAAAAAAGTAAATCCTCTCTAAAAAAGGCTTTCATGACACAGTGGTGATGCATTTGCTCTTTTTCTCTCTTTCTCTCTTCAATCTTCAAATAATAAAATTTCGGTGTATTTTCCCTACAGGGAACAAAAGATTCCTACAGGATCCTTTTGGATCAAAAAATGTTACGGCATGCATTTTGTCGAAAATGATAATAACGTTCTTAGATTTTTTCCCCTATCATATCGTACATTTTTTTCATCTCTAAGCTCACAGAACTGAAAAGGATATGTTTTTCTGGGAAAGGTTTTTTTTAATAAAAATAGCAATAATTTAAATAGAAGAGGACTTTTTTTTGTAAAAACATCAAGACTATCTTAAAGTAGAGTAGAAATTTGTAAACTACACCTGCACCTGTTTTGCCCCGACATAAAAAGGCTTAAGGTTTGATTTAGAATGCTCATCAAATAAAACATATATTTAACGATTGTAGTTGAATATTGTTTGTTCTAAATCTATTCTGAGCATTTTTTTAAATCAGTTATTCATTATTCGTAGCCTTTTTATATATATATTTCTAAACTTACATCAAAAGCAGAATGTAGTTTAAGAACGAATTTCTTCTTCTTAATTGAATATTGCATATTCATCCTACATAAAAAGAATATAAAAGTCGCATATTAAAAACAAAATATAATTTAAGAGCGCATAAATGTCATCAAGTCAAGAATGAATTGTACTTATTTTTATGCAAATGAAAAGAGTGTGTCATTCCTTTAATTAAAATAAGAGCCGCTTTATGCTTCCGTTTCAGAATGAATAAATAGTTTTTATGCTTGAAAGAGTTTGATTCAACATCATTGCATAAGGTATTAAACATGAAAAGCAATTTTTATTTCCGATACTTCAAAATTGCTGCGATTCACTAATGTTTGTAAAATGATTATATCTTGTTTCAAAATTATTTATAATTGCTCACTGTTTAATGAGGCGCTATATAAACCTAACTATTCCCCATTAAAATATAAGGTTTTAAATTATTCTGTCGGTAACAGTTTATCAATTGCAAATATTCTTTTGAACCACTGTATTCAAAATATTACTGAAATGCTAAAATTTTAAAGGCAAAGAAACCTGAACACAAGAGATAAGCGAGAAAAACACAAACATTTAGTCATAGCTGGAAATTAAATTCAATCGCATTAACTACATGTGATGACGTAATCTTACAAGAAAATTACCGACATTTAAATTATTATGCAAGAAGATTAAAGCTTCTTATGGCTTCGAACCCAGCAGCCTGTAAAAGAAAAGATGCAGTCGTCATTGAGGATATATAATCATTCTAAACATGAGGCTCCCAAAGATTAGATGATACTGACACCGTTTAGATGGAAGTATGCACTTAAGCTGCCCCACCTATTACTGCCACTCAATCCTTCTATCTGTCACTCTGTTTCTGTTACTACCGTGAGGGCAGTCAGCTTTTTACTTAAATTCGGGACTTAACGCATTAAGACTTAGTAGGAGACGGAAGTTGCTATTAAGGCCCATCATGGCATGTCTTGATATAATTTCAGAAGCATGAATTGTTGCAGAGATAGCTAGTTGCTGTTAAACTTCGTTAGAAGAATGTTCACACTTAATATGTGACATCTTCTGAGAAAACTAGAACAGAATGAATCATTTGAATCAAATAATACAATTAATCCCTAGGCTGAGAATGATGTTTCATTTTAGGGCATTTATTTATGGTTTTTTATAGTATTTTTTGAGAAACAAATTGGCATACGAAGCAGATTCCTTCAAAAAAACTGTTTATTGCAGCATATTGTTAATTTTTAAAAAACTTGAGTTTTTGTTTTTTATTGCTTTATGTTATTAAAAATGCAGAAGAAAAACCATATGTTTTAATTAAAACAATTTTATGTATCAATTGCTAAATTTATTTTAAAGAAATCTGACAAACACAAGTCCTATCTTGGTAACGGCATGTTAAATATTCTTCTCGACTACCAACTGAATATCTGTCAGAATAAATGATATAATTATTTAATAATATTAAAAAAATTTTATCAAAGTTAATTATAGCGATTTGCATTTGCAACAAACAATTAAACCTAACGATTAGAAAAAGTTGTTTGTAAAGATAAAATGAAGCAGGTGCAATTATGTGGATTTAGAACCTGTCTTTAAATAGCTTTCTCCATTGACCTTCAAACGGCTAGTTTTATTTTCATATTGTTCAATCAATTTTGTTTTTAACAGAATTAAATGTAAAAAAATTAATGTTCCAATAACTGAAGTTAGCATCAAAATAAATAATAAAAAACAGAATAAAAAAGAGCGAGAATAATTATAAACCGTCCTTATTCAAATTAAAATATGGAGGCATGTTGTGCAAGAATCATTCTTCATTAATTTCTTCAGAGGAACGAGTCATTTTTATCTATTTATCTTATAAATCCGGAATCATTACAAGGCTACTTTTTAGATGTTCTCATAAAATGATTAAAATCTGAATACCTTCAATTATAAATTCTTAAATTATGTAAATGAACCGTATTTTCTACTTGCTGGACAACTTACCAAGTAAAAAGTGAAAGCAACTCAGCTTCTAAAATATTACTCCGTAACAGTAAGAGTATTAAAACACTATTTCACCCACACTAGCTATATGAATACTCAAATAAAATGTTTTATAATTTCGATTTGAGTATCATTCATTTAAAAATACTTATGAAAGTTTCCCTTTTATAGAAATAAAGACGAATTTGAATTTTTTAATAAACATTTACGTTTTTATCATATTTTAATTTTATTTTTAATTTAAACGAAACTTATTTTTATTTCTATCTTAGTTATGAAAATTGTCAACGCTGGCACATTCCTTATAACTTATTGTCAAAAGAATATTTATTAATCATTCGGAAGTAATAATAAATATTGTTATTTTTTTTCCATCTAACTATGCTACTGTTAAGCTATGGATTTTCATCATTTTGTGTAGCTAATCCGTAGAATCTATAATCGCATTCAAGATAGTTTTACTCTCTTGGGCCATTGTATATAAGCGGTTCATTGAAGTACCAATAAATTCTACTTAAAAGCGAAAAAATATTTCGTTGAACGAAATTCGTTTATTTGAAAAATTATGAAGGGGAATGGGTGCCTTTTTTTTAGACTACGACCACATTTGCAATAATGTTTGAGCTTAATTTTTTTAAAAAGCTAATTGGACATTAAAATTAAGCACAGTAGTTTATTATTCGAGAATATTTGTTAAAAATACTCATTTTAAGTCATCTTCATATTAGAACAGAATATGAATGAAACTGTTAATCAAAATATATTCCTACTTTGATAATAATAAATTAAAATCAATCGCCTGCTTATAAATCATATTCCGTGATAACGACAATTTTTAATTTTTCCACAATTTTTTGATTTAAAAAAAAACTTCCGTGCGAGTATTTTTTATGCTTAGGAAATCAAACAAAGAAAAACAATATCAGAGAATGTTAATTTGTTCTTTGTAATTATATTTTAAAAAAATTTTAAAAATCATCAAAGTAAAAATAGAGAATAAAGATACTTTTTAGAAATTATATGCACGTCATAATCCAAACAAATAAATAAAAGAGGGAACGGATGCTCGACGTATTTGCATGTTTTGGTAGTTATATTTTCATTTTTATATAAAGTGAATTGAGAAAACTTGTATCTGAAATATTCAAACAGAATCAAAATTTCGCATATGAGTAGTCTTTTTGAATACTTAAAAGCATAAAATCAATCAAATTCAACGAATTCACCATCAGTATTTTACTGTAGAATTTAAAATATACTAATTGAAGAAAAATATGAAGATATTTGTTGTCCTTTTGACGACTTTAATCGGCAAAATGATGTGCTTGAATTCACGTACAAATACCATAACTTAAAGATGACAAAAATGGAATACAATATTTCATTAAAATAAGAAGCGTATTTCGAAATATCGATTTCACTTATTTTATAATGTTTTTTAACTGACAAACTTCACTAACTTATATTTTATATTGTACTTGGATTACTTATACCTCTAAAATGAAAAGAGTGTAAATTGAGAGATGAAATTAGCTAGAAACTTCAAGTTTTATAATTACCCAATATTAAATGATGCTAGCTAAAATTAATGAATTCCTTTTAAGATTCTGATATTTTTAAAGAGAAAAAACGGCATAACATTACATGCAAACTTTTAGTCACATTCTCATTTTTCTCCGTCCGAGTTGATAGCGCTTTAATAAATCAATAACTTTATATTTTAAAAAAATCAAATTACTGATATCTATGAATGCATAAATAACATGAAGAAAATATTTTCAAGTGAATAATGGAGTTTGAAAATTATTTCATGAAATGAATTACTACTTTCAAGTCTTTTTATAAAACAAAAACAGAAAATTTTTAATAAAATTAAATCACAGCCTTAGACTGACTTAATGTCCAGTAATTCGCAAACATGGCCAAAATTCTCATGAATTACATACCAGTAACCATATGTTATTTATATATCTAAAATACCCGACTTAACAATAAGATCAAATAGAGTAAAATTTTCTAATAAAATATATTAAATATAAAATGAATTGCAGAATGGCATTAAACAGATTTGGAAAGTTTCATAATGTATTGAATAAAATGATATAATTTCTAGATTTGCCTAGATCATAAATTTTCACAATTTTTTAATCATTTAAATCAAACTGTTGATACAATTTGATCATGAGTGATAGCTAAAAATTTTAAAAATAACATTTTAAATATAATTGCGAAAAGCATCAATGTTTCTTTCAAATTTATTAAATTATCGTTCAATTAAATATTGAATATTTGAAATAACGTAGTACTTTCTAAAAAAAAATCAGAACTTAAAAATTAAAACAAATTTTTCTTACTCACATATTTGGTTGTAGAGAAGAGCATTCTGTCAAATGCCAACTGCTTGCTACAAATAAAACAACTTTGAAAATCCATAATTTAAAGCTTCTAAAATTGATCGCACTCATATTTTCAATAGGACAGTTTTTCTTAAACCATACTTTGTGTAGATTGCTTTTTTCTAAATAATGCTAGCTCAGTTTCCTTTCTCCATAATACTCATAAAAGTCTGTTCCCAAACGATGCAAAACAAAACCACGTGGAGTTGATGAAGCGCCACAAGTTTGTTTTCTCTCTCTTAAAAATATTTTCTTGTTTTTCTAATATGAAATAATTACAAGTAGATTAGTGTCAGTAATTTACATTTTTCTCAGTTTGTGGAAGTAGTGTAAACCTTAGAAAGAAAAACGATGCACATCCATAAATCGTGTGATCATGCGTTCGGTGATGGCAAACTGTCACCAACTCTGCGGTTGCCAAGCAACGTTTGACGCTGGGCATCTTCCATCGTGGATGGTTACTATAATTTCCTTCGCCAAAAGATGAAAGAAATTCCAGAGAAGCACGTGGGAGAAGTCGTTGACGCCAAGTTTGGCGGGAAATAATAAAACGTGTGATTTTCCCTTCCTTCTCAATTACGAAACCAAGGATTTGAATCATGATAAGTTTTCGATTGTTGAGACTACAGTGTTTAAATAACTCCTTCTTTTTTTATTATTCGAAATGCTTTCGCAGTCATTAGAAGGACTGGAAAATGATAGTTTTCTGACTTTCAGTTATTTATAAAAATTATTATAAAGTATATGACTTTTTGCTGTTGTTCTTGACATAGTTGGAAATTATTTCGACGTAAAAGTAAGCAGGTATTCTAAACGTAAGAGAAGTTTGAATGTGAAAACCCCTTGTCCTAATTGGAAGGAAAATAAACAAAAGTTATATTATTTTATTTTATTTATTTATTTTTGAGTTTGACTTTCACATTGTCTATTTCATTTTTAATATTTTTATGTGGACACAATAAGCCGGATGAAATAAAAAGAACATAAAGAAAATAATATTTTCTATGGCCTTCTATGCGAAAATTTTTAAGATATTGAATCTTAAGTTTATGATTGTTCAAAATAACTAATTTACAATTTTAAAGTATTTCATTCTTTTCCTTATTCTACTTTTTATTTTATAGTTTACGAGATCGAAAGCAAATTGAAAATTATTTTTTAACTTTGCCGTTTCTGCGAATTAAAAACACTATGGTGGGGGAAAAAGGTAGGACCATCGAAAAAAAACATTTGTAATTTTTTAATTATTTGTTGTAGTGCATTATACTTTTTAAAACAATAAGAAAATTAAATAAATCCACTCTTTGAAGTTATTTTGAATGATATTTTATTTAATTTATTATAGTTTTACTCACGTTTAACTTTTGAACAGAAGGAAAATCAGAAAAAAAAAAATAGGGCCATTAACAAATTTGGTTCAAAAAACAATTAATTATTGATAAACTTGCTCATATTTTGTGTGATCTACGAATCGCGATGTCATGGAATCCACAGGTCTTTCTAGAAGTTGTTTCGATTTTATTTTTTCTAAGAATTTTTGATCGCATACTATAACTCGTGTATATTGACGTAACAATACCCTCCTCCATAAATACCACTAGTCATTATGCCACACAAAATTTTCGTAGGTTTCAAGTTGGGGCTTTGTGATAATGATGATGATGTGGTGTCCGTGTTAACACGTGAAGGACATGCAGTAGCTTCTAAGAGTAAATACCATCTAGCACCCGATGAAAGAAGTCTGACTTCTGCCTCAAATGAAAATGACGCGCCCACACACATTCGCTTGCACAACCTCTTTTTATGGGGGGCTCATCCACACATTTCACACATAAAGACGCGCTATCCCTAAGCCAGGACGCCAGGGGAAATTGTGATGATCAGTTTAATAATTCTACTTCATTTACCTGAAACCATGACTTTGTAGATGATAACACTTGGATAGAGGCAATATCTTGAATAAAAACATGATTACTCATGAAAATATAATGATGGTGACCCATTTCTAACGAGAAGAATTTCTGATAATAATTTATCAGTAAGAATGTCTTAATATCCATCAGAGTTAGTTTTTGATTTCATAACAATTGTCGAGGATTTTCTACTATGAGCAAATCCCCCCCAAAACATAACACAACCACCGCCGATTTCGCGTTTAGAAAACACTTCGTTCAATACGTAAATCATGTCAATAATATCGGATGCCGTCAGGTCCATCCAAATTAAATTTCTTTTCATATGAGAAAAACACATCCTCCCATTTATTTTCCAAGGACAATATGCTGTTTTGCCCGCTCTTCTCGATTAATCATTTATGGTTTTGTTCGTGGTGGGTGTTTCATTTTTATATATTTTACATATAAAGATTTTAAAAATTATGTACAGTTCTGCCCTTTTTGTATATAACATATTCAGATCATTTGCATGTTACATAGTGGTTAGGATTTTTCAAAAAAACTATTCACAATACGTTTTGAGAATCTTAATAGTTTTACAATTTTTCTGGTAGATTCACACACCTCACAGATAAAACATAGGGATAGAGAACGCGTTCCTTTCCTATATTATTTTAATTCCTTCCTCAAAATAAGAATAAAAAGTCTCTATGACCAATATAATTAAAACTCAAGAATTGCTGTGATCTTTTGCATTAACAGGAAATTATTGAAATTATTTGTTTTACGGTAATTCTCAATTTTAGTTTACTTATACTAACGTCCCATTTTTAAAGCAACACTCGAGCTATTGTGTGACAGACCTCGTAATTGTAAGCCGCGGTTAAGTAACGTGGATGGCACCTCAGCTGCCCCCCTCCCTCCACCAAACATTCCAAAGCTGAGACCTTATCACCAGGCCACGTTGCCAGAAATTTATTCCCAACATAAGCGAGGTGTAAAATTAAGATGCTCAGTAAGCTCTAACTAGAAACGAAATTTGAAACATTCCTTATAGAAAAAGCATGTAAACAGAGAGTATCTAGTAAGATATTTTTGTGATGATATTGCTTAACGAGTTAACTTTTTTTACCTCTTCGAAAAATGCGCATATAATAAATATATATTATTATATAAATATATAATAGATAATTAATTGTAAATATAATAATTAAACAATTATAATGTAAGCATAATAATTGTCTTTGAATGAACTGGTTATAATGCAAATTGTTGTACTTATTCCGCGACGAGAATGCCCACCAAAAACAGTTAACTTAACTGAAAAATAGTTTTCTGTTTCTTTATTTTTTTAATCGACAATGATATTAAGATATAAAAGCTGCAATGATACGAATTTATTATAGGATTTAAGAATAAGTTATCTTTTTTTTTCTTCATGAAAAAATTATAATCTACTTATTATAATAAAGAGGATTTTCTATCATAAAATGAAGCATTTCCAGATTTGAATTCACATCAGCGAAGCCTTATGGTTAATTCGAAACTTAAAAATTAAATGAGATATTTTTGCAGAAGTTTCTGTACAGTAAAATTTTATGTTCTTCGATTTTATTAGATTCATTCTGCATTTTTTAACAATTGTAATAATTAAATTCGTTTTAAATTCTAATAAAATTTCCTCCATTTGTAACTTGGATGAAATTTCTTGAATTAGTTTGAAATTTTTTCATCTTTTTACTAAATATCAAATCAGAGTAGGATTTTCAATATTTTTTTTCGTATGTAAATCTCTAATTTTTTTTCAATTAATTTCATGAGTAATTTTAATCTAAATTTTGCCATTTATCATGATTCTGATTTAATAAATCCAGTTCCGTCGATTAATGCTAATTTATGAAAAGTAATACATTGATATTAGCGTTTTTAGAATTCTATGTTTTTTATTTTATTGATGAAAGCATTTGCAATATTAATGAGGAAACTCATTTATAAAGCAAATGTGAATACTGGTAATCGATAATTATGTAATTAATTAATTAATTATACACCAATGAGACTCAATAATTCACGGTATAAAGATTTTGTAACAAGATTATCCTTTTAAATATTGATTACAAATAATATGTATCAGACCTAGATGAATAAAAATAGTTATTTGATATCTGAAGATATAAAATTAGATATGAAGATATAAATTTGAAAAACAAACAAAAACATTTACGTCATTTCAATAATCCCATAATCAATTTAAAACGATCACGAGTATGAAGACAATGGTGCAAATAAATTAATATTCTCAATGAAATAAATTGTAAATGATTATAAGCAAATCGTGCCATTTATCTTTATGTTAAAGCATTGTTCAGTGCCTTGTTAATTAACTGTCTTTTAAAAGCAAAGCGTGAAAATTTCTTTGATTTTTTTATTGACTCCAGCTGACAACTTTTGCCAACACCTGCTAAGTGAAGGCCACCACATTATTGTTTTCTGACAAATCCAGTCTTCAATCAAAATAGATGGCTGGCTAGACATAGTTTGGTTAAATATATGAAGCAAAAAAGATACCAATCGATGTCATGCCACATATGAACTTGGAAAATTTATACTATTTACTAAACTTATAACTTGCGTAATAATTACACCATTTGCTGTTTAGTTTTTTTATCTTAAATGAAAATGAACTTTTCTCCTGCGTAAGAGGCTCACTTAAGGGCATATATTTCTCTTACAAATAGTTCACCCTTGGGCTTAGTTTGGGCTTCTGTTAGTACATAGTCAAAGAAATGATGAAAATTGCATTTCCATTGGAAACTTCAACTGAATGGAACAATTGTCTCCTTTAGCGTTGTTGGTTTTTGAGAAGAAAATAAATTGCTCTAGTTTTGTCTAGTTTGTTTGCTCTAGCTTGAATAAGTATACTTTAAAAAGTGATTTTTTAATATATATATTGTTGTACTTTATATAGGAAGCAGCAATTATATTTTTTAAGGAAAGCAAGAATGAAATTCCACTTATTACTTAATAATAAGGTTAACTCAATATTACTCAATAATAATATCTTTTATAACAAAGAGAGATGATACCGGATTGTTGGGGATTGGTTGACATTAATTAACTTTAAAAAAGTCAGATGGATTTAAAAAAAATTGTAATAACTGCAATTTTAGCAGTTTTTTAATGCCAATAGCTTTGCAACTTATTCAAGCTTCAAAAGAATAATCAAACAATAAAGCTACGATGGCAATTAAAAAATTTGCAATCTGTTTTTAAAAATCAGGAATTTTATGATTTGAATTCAAGAGAAAATAGAAAGAAAATAAGAAAAGAGATTTTTTCAGAAACACCATAATGTGCAATTTTATTTTTTAGATTGATTATGGGTTACATCTCTTTCAGAAAAATTACTCAATCTTCCGAAATCCATTAATTCCGGCTGTCAAATAAAGCGAAAGGATAGAAAGTGCACAAAAAACAGTTTAAGCAACAAAGCACTTCTGCTTAAAACTGCAAAATACTATTATTCCTTGCATTTCATTTACATAATATAAATTAAATTATCGAATGCTGTTAAGCCACTTATTGTCTGAATATTGAACTTGAATATTGCTGTAATCTGAAATTTAACTATCCTTGTCTTGGAAAAAATCTTAAGTGTAAAAATATCAAAAAATAAACAAAAGCTTTCATTTTTTTCTCATATTAAATATAATTTTACATTTTATTTCTTTAATAGTTTCGATATAAAAAATAATTATATCCATAAAAATGTAGATATTCTACTAATGTAGTATACTAGATTAATTAAATAATTCAATGATTTTAAATTAGCATTATAAAGGATGAGCTGCATTGATTGCGTTATTTCAAAAATCGCGCTCCAATCAATCAATATGTCAGTTTCTTAATCTGCTACAAGATTGCATCATTCACAATTTCATTCAAGATTTTTCTCTTAAGTTTGGTGTTATATCAATTCTCCTAAAACAGTAGGAATAAAATAAAACTATTTAGTTTATGCAGCCATTTGTTTCGCACGCTTAAATTCTATTTCTACAAGATTAAATTTTACAAAATTTCATGGTGCTATTCATTAGGAGAATTAATTTAAAACTTAAATTGCTTTCTAATTTTGAATTAATAAATATTTTAATTAACTTGAAATTCTAATTTTGAAACTTTAAAGATATTCCTATATAAACATCAGTTTAATTGGCCTTGTTTTAATGAAGTCAATTTATACAATTCAATTTCCATTCGATTCCAATTATTTAAACAATAACTTTTTCTCTGAACTCTTGTTTCGCAAACTTAGCGAGTTTCCGAAAAGTTTGAAAAGGAAGTGTAAGATTATACGTCGAGATCGCCTTTAGTTTAATTTAGTTAGATTAGCGCCCCGTTTTAAAGCTATACTAAGGCGGTTTCAGGAAGGACCTCGTAATTTCGAATCGTTGTCAGATGGCGAAGATAACACCTGAGCTTCCAACACCACCCCTCTCTAAACTTCCCCACCACACGGGCCAGAGGATGTTTGGTCTCGATGGATTCAGCATGCCCCCTGTCTGCTTACACGGTGGTTCTTCGGAGGAATCGGGTTTCGAACCAGAAGCCCTGAAGCCAAGACTTTACCATCAGGCCACCACAGCCTTGTGTGTCGCGTTCGTCATCTGACTACGATTCAGAATTATGAGTTCTGTCCTAAAATAGCCCTCGCGTTGCCTCAGAATAGGATGTAAATGCAGATAAAGTCAATTAGAATATTAAATTAATTAAAGTCATTAAGCATATTAAATATGCACGATACTCCATTCCAGATATCGAAAATTGTAGCTCACCAGCTACATCGATTTCTTTGTAAACGTACATTTGAAGTTAAATGGAAAATGGATTAAAAATATTATCGATTCATTGTTAGTCAAAAAATTATTTTAATTATATGTTCCTGGTAATGTAATTTGGATAGTGCACAGAAAGAAATTGCTTTACTTAATCAACTAGCTTTAATAAGCTGATTGAAATCGTTGCTACAATTTTCTTCTTGGTTTTCCTTTTTTCCCCATGAAGTTATAGTCAATATTATCATGTTACTGATTTGTAAATGTATTGTAATGCCGTATTTGTAAATATGATAACTGACTCTTAAATGATTTTAAATTTGTTAACTGAGTCCGGTTTGATATTTTCTTCGTTTAATTCCAACCGTTACTCTAAACTAATACTTCAGATAGAAATAAGAAAACTTCTATATAATGAGACAGAAATATAAAATTTTCTGGACCATCTTGGCACAGGAAATCACGCTTTCCCTTACTTTCCTTCCTCCTACTACTTATGACTCAGATAAACTTTTCCATTTCCATATTGTTTGCATTAGATTCGCCAAATCATGTGATGAAAAACAAAACCGCTGCCTCTCCTTAGCCCTGTTTAAGATTCAATAAACAACGCATTCTTTTTCCCATTAGTAATTTTCTAGATGGCTAGCATGATTTCAAAATTGTAAATTTCATATTCCATCTTCTAAACTCCTTATAAATGCAATCACTATTAAAGCATATTTTCTTTTAACAAAATACTATATGAAAAAAAGCATATTAAAAATGACAAAATTGTGATTTTATGGCTATTATAACTACTAAAATTAACAGGCTCAAACACAGAAACAAAATTAAAGAGACCTTTTTTCACTATTAAAAACTTCGTTTCCAAATTCATCCTTAATGTCTCTGGATAATCAGTAGCAGACACTTAATTTACATTTATTAGATGACCAGAGTTTCAACAATTATGACCTCTAAAATGCATGATGATTTCGGGACTTCGATACATAAATTTTCATTAAATAGTTTAAATTTTAATAATTATAACTGCATAACTACTAATTACAGCATCAGTATATTATAGTATTACCGAATAATTAGAATATACCTTATCACATGTATTTGGGTGAAGTTTAAATATATTTAGGTATAAAAGTGAAATTCAGTGAAAGTTGTGAAATTTGACTTTCACAATTACTTTCAGTTCGAGGACATTTGAAAAATGGCAATCATCATCAACGCATTTTTAAAGAAAATATTAATTATATAATATGGGCTTAGTTATATTAACGTCCCGTTGCAAAGCATTGCAAGGGCTATTTTATGGCAAGCTTTGTTATTTTGAACTAATATCAGATGAAGAGGATAGCACCTGAACTAGAACCCCATTCTGCACACCGCAACAGCGGGTGGGCGTTTGGCCCGACTGATTTAACCTGCCTATTAGCGGGCCTCTTTACACCGCGGAATCGGGTCTCGAACCTAATGCGCTGCGGCTTACGAGCTGAAACCTTACCACCAGGTCACCACAGCATCGTGTTAACGTATGGGTTTTAATATTAGGACTTAAGACCTTAATATCAGAATTTAAGTATTGCATATTAATAAATATAATTTAATAATTTTAACGCCTGTAAATTTATTTGTTTATATACATGTTCGTTAATTCTATTCTTAAATATTGACTTTTGAATATCGTTAAATAAAGAAATGCTTCTATTTCGAAAAGTTTTTTTCAGGCATTAAAAAAAATTTTTTTTAAGCCATATTTCAGCCAAAAAAGTACTCCCTCTTTTCGATCTTAGTTATATTAACGACCCGTTTTGAAGCAATAATCGGGCTATTTTGGAACGGACCTCATAATTCTGAACCGCGGTCAGATGACGAGGACGGCACTTGAGCTGGCAACCCCTTCCCAAACTTTCCAATGGGAGGGCATTTGGCCTTGGCGGATTTAACGTGCACCAGACCCGCTTACACAGCGGTTCTTCATTGGAATCGGATCTACGAACCTGCAACCCTCAGGCTCCGACGCCGAAAACTTACCACCGCGGCTTCCTCTCCTTTCGAGAGAATTAAAGGAACAAAGAAAATACTGTGTGTCATTTAACCCTTTCAACCTGATATTTTTATTATTAATATTTTATATCTTTTGTAAAAAGAGTTCTTTCTACGATAACCATGTGAAAGTAGGATTTGCTTATCCAATAGGGATTGCAATCTAATCTCCAGGACGTGTGTGTTTAATAGGGTCGTGTGTGTGTGTGTGTGTGTGTGTGTGTGTGTGTGTGTGTGTGTGTG
>JAPMOQ010058975.1:8949991-8980804 GCA_026543055.1 Argiope trifasciata
TGTGTGTGTGTGTGTGTGTGTGTGTGTGTGTGTGTGTGTGTGTGTGTATTCGCGTGGAAATTTTGATGTATATGAACAAAAAACTCAAATAATGACAAATCAAAAACAAATTAAACTTACCCTACCCTAAAAACGATACATTTAAAAGTATAAACATATGCAAAAAATATATAACATAAATATAATTTCATAACAAAAACGTGCAACTAACGTAAAAACAATTTATTTACATTGTATAAATTGTAACAATTTATTTACATTGCATTTACCAAAATAAAACAAAACAGTAAATCAAGTCCGTATTTCTTTAAAATCAGGTCAAATCCATTTTATTTATTGATCGAGATTGAGATAGCTACTACAGTATTATACAAATAATTTTTAAACTTTTAATTTAAATGAAAACACAGTTGTCATCACGCGCTGATGACAGTCGTCATCAAGGGCAAACACAGTTCTGTCACAACAATCACGCGCGAACTTTATAGGCATCTGCATCCGAAGCTGGGATGTGTCAATCTTAACGCTCATTGGTTATTTAGCAATACGATTTGGACGGTTGTTTTTGGACGCGAGACAAATGTTTATTTAAATACTGTTTTTTTTTAAATACGCGTTACATATTTTGCACATGTTATCCATTTCACGTTAGTAAGATAGAAGACAAAAACAGAAATGGTCAATGGTTACCCTTTTTTAAGCCTATATGAATTACTGCCAACCTTCTATGGTTGCCGAGCTTCCAGTGACGTCATGCAGCAGCCAATCAGCGTTAGGGGCAAATTCACTCCCAGCTTCTGAAACAGGGGCTTTGCGAACTTTCAACGCCAGTTGGCGTAACTCACATGTCTGACTTTCCTACGCCAGTTGCGGTGACGCAATGCAGATTAGAAATGTTTTATTTCCTTTATTCTGTTTTCTTTTAATTTAAAAGTACTTGAAAATGAATCCGAAAGATCGATTAATTACCAACATTTGATTTTAAATTCATCGAACACAAAGAAAATAAATAGAATCATTTGAAATAATCGATCGAAATTTTGTTAAGCTTAACCTCAACTCTGTTGGGGGAAAAACAGGAGCCTTACTTATCTTTGGCGGGAAATTGGTCTCAGCTTTTTGGCGCAAAAAGTTAGTTTTCAATTAATAAAAAATCAACCTCTCAGTTAACCGGAATAAAAAGTAGCCTGTGTTCTATTCCTGACTATAATCTATCTTTGTGCTAAATTTCATCCAATTCTGTTCAGCCGTTCTGGCGGGATTGTGTAACAAACATCCATCCATCCAAACTTTCAAATTTATAGTGTGTGTGTGTGTGTGTGTGTGTGTGTGTGTGTGTGTGTGTGTGTGTGTGTGTGTGTGTGTGTGTGTGTGTGTGTGTGTGTGTGTGTGTGAGTGAGTGAGTGTGTAAACTGTTCTGAAATTCAAACCATTTTCATTTTGTCGTCAAATATTTAAAAGCGTTATTTATTATTATTATTATTATTGGAAGCTAAGGACGAATACTGTTTAATATCTGTCTGTAGTTTGCGAGACAAATAAACAAAAGAAATTTATAATCGAAAAGATAGGTGAAAGGAACATAAAATTATGAGGTTTTGAGACTGATCAACCGATCTTTATTAGTAAAGTTCATGTAAACAATAAATATAACTCAGTAAGACAATTAAAATAGCTTGACTTGATGTCTCGCTATTTGATAGAATCAAGAGCATGAAGATATATCGTAACGCTTTATCTGAAATTAAATACAATCAATATTCCTAAGTGGTCCCTAGAAAGGTGTAATCAAAGGCGACTGAAAAAACAACAATATAAAAAGAGAAGTAGCAATGGTACTTGAATCAGAAGAGAGATGAAGTAAAAAATTACGTTTCTAAAAGCATTTTGATGCTATGGGACTGGTTTCCATTAGGAAAATTCATATTTACAATAAACAGAACATGTGTAAGACTATTAAAATAACATTTTTCAAATGTCTGACAATTTGCCGGAATCACAGATCTGAAATTACGTCTATGTGATTTAACTCAAATTAAATATAATAAATATTCACATTGAACCAGGCAGGTAGCTAAAGGCGGCTAGGGTGAAATAAATATCATTAATAGTCTCGATTGCACCTTAAGCGAACTAATGGATAGAAATCATCAACCTTTGAGAGGAAGAATAAATATAAAAACAATGCTAACACTTAATAACTGTTATTTGCATCAGTCTGCAAGCAATGATTAACAGAAATACGCGATTTATATCAAGCTCAACTTTTTTCGTGCAGCTGAGGAGTTCTAAACATAATTTTTGTTAATGCATGCAATTGCTTCAACTGTATTACTCATCTTTCTTCTCTTCAAGATTTAGTCCAATCCCCGCTTCTCCTAATACCACATTTGCTGTTTAGATTCCGCCCGAGCAGTTGGAACCAAAAATTGGGCTTTCTCACGCAACATATTCCAAATGCAGGTTACATCGGAATAGATTCTAGATTGGGCATTATTCAGATATCTCTTAAGGCTACAACGTGACTTCAGAAAAAAGAAGAGAGAAAAAAAAAACATCGTGACGGCAAACAGTCTATTTGCTTTAGCACCTATTCTGGTTGGCAGGGAACTCGTTTAGAACTAACCTCAAGTACATAAAACCAACCCAGAACCAAGACACCTACATCAGCTTTTCCCGTAAATTTCAGCTCTTGTTGGTTATCTATCGATAAGGAAAACAAGTAATGGCTCGATTATGCTTTTAACGTTGTCTTCGAAATGGATACCTTAGTAGGAATTCGCTTCGGGGTGAAGAATCTTTACAAAAAATGCGCCTCCAACATGGGTGTTGTAGTTAATTCATTATTTTTTTTATTTGCCAACTTTGACAGTTCTTAGTGAAATAATGTTTCTTTTCTTATAAGTTAGTCCCGATTTATCGATTTTGTCTGATATTGCTTAGATTACTATTACATGAGATTAGTGATATATAAAAGATTGCTTCAAAATAAATAAAGCTTGATTTCACTAATAAGAAATCGCCTTTTAATATGTGAGAATGCTTTTTACTTCTAAGATTTAAAAAGAAAACTTATTTTGTCGCAAACTGCCATACGAAACTAGAAATATTGGCCATGATGGAAGACCATGATCATACTCCATGTACTTTCAAATCTTTTCTCGCGTTTACTTGGGAGAACACTTTCTCGTACATCATGTTCTGGGATTTAATTGGGAGTGCTTCTATAGTTTTTGGGCTTTCTAAATTCATTCTTCTCGGCATCATTTAGAGTGAAATAATTTTGCATTGATATTTATAATTTAAAAGACTTTCTTCTAAATTTGTTCCGTTGATCCATTGAAGTCATCAAAAAATTGTTAGGATACAATGCTAGGAAATAAGTGTGAAAATGACTCAATTTGAATAAAGGAAAACAATAAGAATTTATAATAAAAAATTATTTTGGCTAGTTGAAATAAATATTTAAGGTCAAGAGGAAAGTCTGAGCTATTTTTGCTTTAGATAAGCATTGCACTGAAATTTTTGTGATTTAATGATTTACTCTTCTTCATTTGATGGTGTGATTCATAAGATCTTGCTGTTGTTGCTGAGCATTATGACACTTAACAAATCCACAGACAGTTATTTGTCAGCTATTCAAGCCGAATGAGCATTTCTTGTTTTTTCAGCAGCGCCAACTAAGACCAAGAATACGACTTAGCTACATCATGCATCACATTCGCTTGCACGACATCTTTTTACAGTGGGGAGGGCACTTCACAAGTCTCACAGATAAAACACAGAAGAACACCATGCCTCAATCCGGGGCACTCAGATCATGGGGAAGACTCGTTCCCCTCTATGTCAAGAAAGCATTTAATTCTAAAATATAACAAAAGCTAACGGATAAAAAGTGAAACTGTGTTAATTCCTGAAAAATTTAAATATTAAGTGGAAATATTTTAAATATGGTGGCTTTTATATCTTATCATTTTATAACCAAATTCCTAATTTCATAAATCTAAATCGAGGTGCTTTTAATGTCTGCTTTTTTTTTTTTTTTTTTTTTTTTGTTTATGTTGCAATGAAAACCCAAAATCAGTCAAATCCCGAATTAACTACGTAAAACGCGTTTTAACTAACGTCGCTTGGAATAACCCGAATTAACTAGGGAAAATGCATTCCAACTGACAGCACTAGGGAGAACCCATTTTCTCTAATTATTAGAGTAATCTGCTATTCATTTCTGAGAGAATAATAGGTTTAAAAGCCAAACCTTTCTTTTTAATTTTAATTTTTTTATTCTTTGTTGTTGTTGACATGTTTCACATATCGATTTTTTTTTAAATGCATCACCTCTGTAGTTATGTTAGCAAATTTCCCTGAAATTCCAGTTTTGAGTCTGTCTCTACCATCATGTCATATGGTCACATATGCACTTTCGATAACATCGATAATTTTTTTAATTGGTAAATAATATTTTATAGGCTCATTTGAAGAAACTAAATTTTTTACTCCCCTGATCTCAAGAATGTCAAACCTTTTTAATCTGTGATATTGAACTGAAATTCTTGCTAATGGCAGATTTTGCTTCTTCACCTTCAAATAAAAGAGTGTTGTATTCATAAGATGTTTTACTATTAAAGTTATTCTATTTCTTTTGTAACAACTGTAATGTTTCAAGAAATCTATTTTTCAATGTTTAGAGCAAAATGCATTAAAATTTTCTTTACTCATCGTAAATAAATCAACTAGAACAAGCACGTTCCAACAATAAGGAAACTAGATGACTGCACTTGCTTTGCAAATTTCATTGGAAATAAATCTAGATTCATACGGTTTTAACTGGACAAAATCGGGAACAAAACAGAGAAAACGGATTCTCTGTAAAACTGTAACAAATACAGTTTATTAAACTTTTAATAAATTATTCCCAGGAACAAAGGGAAAATTCTCTATCAAGTATTGGATGCAAGAGAAATATAAAGAATAAACAAAACTTAAATTTAAGATAAATCACAAAGACAGATATAATTCAGATTTTAAGAAATTGAAGTAAAACATGCTAACTGAAGATAACTCTCGCTTATTAATATTAGAAACATTTAAATAAAATGTGTGCTATCTAATATTCTTTTTTATATTGCTTTTGACAGCAACAGCCAGTTATTTCAGTATCCCGTTTCCTGTTTTTGTAAAATAGCACTTTTGCCAAGATCAAAATGATTATTCTGATATTAACATTGATACATTTTCTCCATTCTAAATCATGACTTTACTCTTTTGTGAAGTAATTAAAGAATTCTTACTCCATAACCTTACATAGGAGCTGGTAAAAAAATTGTAGCTAAAATTAATGCCTAGCTATAAACCAAAAAAATTGCCTATATTTTAGATAAGGGAATAACATACGTTAAACTGTAGCAGTATTCGTATGGAACAACCTGCTTGAAACCTTGACCTAGGATTAGTGATGATGTAGATCATTTTGGTAATCCTAACGAAGGTCATTCTTTACTTCACTCACGATTTATATTAAACTTGATTTCTTCCTTCAATGTTTCTTAAGAATTCTGAGAATTCGTGTCGAATATTTGACTATCAACCCATTTCTCAGTTCCTTTCCTGAAAAAAAAATGTCATTTTTGTAGGAACTTGCGAAGTATTTTTTGCGACAATTTTTAAAGATGTTCCCACCCAATTTTTATTGAAAATATTTCTTTCTTTTTTTTTTTTTTTTTTTCGCAATCTGTGAGTTATCCGACATTCTTCCCTATTACAAATAAATCATGTTTTGGAGATTATTTCTTCATTCCTCAAATAATCTTTTGAAAGATTGAATTACGAAATACATAATCAGTTTTAACTACTCGCAGTGACAAGATTTTCAATTTGGCAGACTAGGAAGCTTTCTTGAGTCTCTGAGAGGGAACGGCGTGCAGGTCGATTTAAAAATTTTAGTTGGAAAATAAATAAGTTTGTTAAAATAATAATTTCTATGAATTATAAAATATTGAGATATCAACTTTTTATTAAATATGGTTGGTCAGAATCGTATACGCTTCATTACAATTAGAAATTTGAATATTTATGAAACTGTGTATCTACTTCTATAAAATTGCATACGAACGTTGATACCGGGTGATATAACGTTGATGATTTATTCTTTTCCAGAAATTCAAAATATTGAATTTTTTCATTCAGTTATTTAAGTATTAAAAGAGGATTTTTAAAATAAATAGTATTTATATTTCTTTAGAATTGCTTTTTCTACCGTCTTTTAAAAGTAAACTAAATTTTAATTTGTGAATTCTTCATGATCTCAGCAGCAGAGACTTATAAATATTAACTGTCACACTAGGATATTTCGAATTAAAAATGAAATGACGGAATCGCAATACTTTTTATTAAGGAATTTTACATATTTTTAGAGCTATAATCAGATGAAAACTGTAAAAATAAGTAGAATTTTTATCAAAATATGATGAAATCAGGATTTTCATAGTGTTAGTCGAACTAATAAAAAGAAATCACCTACACAAATATTTCAATAATTTTTAAAGCTTACATTTAAAATACTACACATTTAAAAGCTTTATATAGAAGATGAATTTTCAAGAAAATAAAATACATGGTAAAAAAAAGTGCATATTTTTGAAACTATCGAAATTACTTTATTCTGAAAGCGACCTTCATATGGATGTTTGTTTTATAAGAAAGAGAGAGGGGGGGGAAACAGGATTCATTACACTGCAGAATATTATAATTTGCTCTCTTTCTCCACATCTGAATTTTGCTCGAATGGGACATATACATTAGGTCAGACAAGTGCTCGACCTCATCTGAAAAAACGGAGCTTGAAGAAGAGTTAAATGCATTGCATTAAATTGCATTAAAATGAAATGGCATCTCATTTCAACGAAATAACAGGATATTATTTTAGACCAGTTTATCAACCGCAAATTTTTTTACATCCCGATTTCTCGTTTCATATTTTTTGAGTATTTCTGTAAATAAATTAGCATAAAAAGGTGTTTGGTGCTTTTTTTAGATGGATTTTAAAGGGAAATGGATTAGTTTTAAATCAAAAATCAAATGCTACAAAACGCTGACTTAAATAGAAATAGGAATTTAGGATATGAAAATTATTTTAAAAAATCATATTATAATGATGATAATGTAGCAATAATTATCTGAAATTGAATGTTATAACGAAAACATATGAAGACAATTGCTTAATGAAAACTTTTTATAACCCTCGAATAATAATATTGCATTATGATATGCATTTTATTTGAATTAAATAAAAATATAAACTAGTTAAGAGACTAAATGTAGGTTTAAGTATTTATCTGCTTTAATTCATTTTAGGGGGTAGCAATTATACAAACAATTTGATATTATACTGCTATACAAATCAACCAACAATCTTCTCTGATTTCTTTTTAAATCTCTCTATTTTAACTTTACTCTTGAAAAAACTATACTCTCAGAATAATTGCATTCTTTATGAAACGTCCAACCATCTATCAACATATGAATTCAATTCAACGGGAAACATTTACTTATCGAAACCTTTTAAGCAAAGTTGTATCAGTTTCCTTTAGCTTTCCTATCTCTATCAAAAAAAAAAGAAAAGAAAAGAAAAAGAAAAAAAAAAGAGAGAGAGGAAAATGAAGAAAAAAACCCTCTTTCCTAGCTCCCCGGAAAGTAGGGAGCCAAAAAAGGAAACTTCCGACCCACCATCTTTTGATGCCTTTCAGTTTTTATGTATAAACGATGCCAAACCACACGCCAACAGAACGTTACTGTAGACATCATCGACTCTTGAATCATTCAGTGCTTAAGAATCTTGGCCTTCACAGGCCAAATAAAGGCCAAGGGGTAACAAAACCCTTTTTGTTTCTCAAAAAAAACCTACAAAGACGATAAGTACCGACCCGTAAAACATACACCCACTTATAAAGGTACAATAACAGTCTGTAGAAGCATTTTAGTTAGTGGTTTTTAGTAGGGAATGCGGTATTTGTCATCATACAAACCTTTGCCTTCGTATAAAAAAACTTTGAACACCATTCAAGTTCCTTTTAACCGAATTACTTTACATCAATCAAATACTATAAGCTTTATTATAATTGGTTTTATGTTGAATGAATAAGGAACTAATCGAGGCAGCCACACTTACTTGTTAAGAATCTGTAAGTAGAATTAGGTGGGTGAATTACAAGTGGAATCGGCTCGCTTTGATTTTCTCAATTATGCAAATTCAGTCTAATGAAATTGGAGAATCTTTTATGCTTTCTCGACAAAAAGGAAATTTTTTTTATCCGCATGGAATGCGATGGCGAAGAATTAGAATGCTTTATAAGTGGAAACTCGAATAGTTTAGTTAGATTTATTTTCAGATATTTCTATTAACATGCTATTTATAGTTTCTTTCAAGATTTTCCTCAAATCGAATTGGAATTTTTTTCCCTCTAATTTTTAAAATGATTTCATATAATTTATTTTTGTGCAGATTTAAGTTGAACATAGTAATTATAAATCAAGTCCAGTGCTTAAAAGGTTTTATTAAAGTAGTGTATTTAAAAATTTTCTGGTTATATTTGAAATTATTTTTCTGTTTCCTTTTTCATAACAAATATTTCAAATGAACGTAGGAGAAATAACTGGTATTACTTATTATTCTATAGCAAATATTGAAGATCATTTAACAAAATTATTTTTATGAAGGAGGAAAATGTGCATCTGTGACCAAAGAAAGTTTTAACTTTAGCTCAAGCCATTACCGACATTTAAATTCCGACATGCTTTTTTAAAATCAATAAATAAAAGTCGCGCTTTGTATTTAATACATTTAAATTTGTATCATTAAACAACACACTGAAGTGATATCCGCCTTTGCATGTCACATTATATGCTGATAGATTTAGTAAACACTTCTTGGAAAACTAATGAACGTGCCTCTTGAAATCACTACTTGTATCATTCGTAAAAAGAAACAAGGAAATATAGAGAATCTGTTGATTGATTTATGATTAAAACTGAATTGCTTCCTGACGAAGTCTGTAAATTTTAGAGTGGCGCCATATTTAAACAAATCCGCAAGAAAATGCAAGCGAAGCGTCTGGTGTGATTGAATCACAAAATCAATAAAAGCACAATAAAGGTGGGTTCAGACGAGGCTTATTATTGTCCGCAATAGAAGATCCCGCCTACTTTTGTAAAATCACGTGACCACAACGGGACAATGGCAAATGATTGTCCCATCGGGACAAACATTGTCCGCGTTGTCTCAAGTGTTCACACGGGGACAATGGCGGGACAACAGCAGAGAGACAATGTTTGCGGACAATAAAAAGCCTCGTGTGAACCCACCTTAATTCATGAAATGCGTGTCATTCATTACTCTTAAACCCGATAGTTAAACTTAGCACGATAATAATATATTTACTTGCTCCATCAGATTCTTTATTAGAGACAGATGTTTAATTCAGAATTTTGGAACTATTTAAGCTAAATAACTAATTCAACAGTCCAGCTAATTTTTTTCTCAAATTTTCATGTTGGCTTCATTTAATAGCGCTGCACCCTTGAACTGAGATCATGACCTTCTACATATCATACAATAAACTTAGCTAGTAAGTTTATGCTCTTTTATAAACCTTGATGCCGTCTCTTGATTCGCACTAGAAGTTACGATTACTTCTGTCTGTGCTAACTTGAATGCAGCATATAAATTCAATACCACGCTTAATGCTTACCCTCTTAATGTTCATGTGTCTCTATGAAGAAGATAGTCTACAGATCTTTTTAAAACAATGTGCTTACTATGTAAATCTTTTTTTTTTTTTTGAGCGTTGAAAAACATATTTACATTTATTTATTAATTAGGCCATATATTTATGGCTATGATGTAATTTAATAGATAAATTTTTGATTAATATTTATTTAAGATGAATAATTTATTAAATTTCGTAAATGTATTTTTATAAAAATAATCAAAGGTGGTTCAAAATTTTAACTATCTCATTTTTTCCGACTTATAAAGGGTTACCATACATCCCTTACTGATTGTAATTTTCCCCGGTTAACTAGTCATTTGGAAGGTTAAATCTTGCTCTGAAGACTCCAAATCGTTTATTTATTTATCCTGGTTCATCTTGGGTCAATGATTAATTTCCTAAGTTTGTACAACCTGATTTTTTAATAAGTATGTTCTTTCTTTTACCAGATTTTTTCCCTTTTCTTTATACCAGATTTTTTTAACAATTTTAATAATTATATACATTAATCATATACTTTTATTACTGAAATAAATAAGGTATTCTCACGCTATTTGTATTTTTAAATATTAAAATTCATATTGTAGCTAAAAATGTCATTAATATGACTTTACTAAATTTTCATTCCTCTAAGCGTAGCCATTTTAGCGAAATAGACCTAACTTTTTTTAATCAGTTTTTTTTTCAGTTAATAATATTAATTGAAAATAAATAATAATATTAATAATTAATTGGGTAATGAATTTTGAAATATCGCTAATACTTTTATATTTTTAAATGAAAGTGTTTTGAACAAGCTACAAAGAATCATACGTACGTGGGTTGATACTTAAACTCTTTTTTCACTCCTATATCAACATGTTGAAAATTTTATTCCGATCTATACATTTTGCTAACATTTTCTTTAGAAAATGTATTTGTGACTTTTTTTTTTCTTTTATGAAACCACATTTTACTTGCTACACACGATATTTCGCATACAAAAAGCTCTGACTCTGTTTTTATTATTATTATTATTTAGTTGTGGTTGCATTCAATAAATTGAACTAATGACGATTTATAACCACCTCGATCTGAAAAAATAAATATGGGGATTTCAGTTTTAAATGTTGCTGTTCGTTGTGTGAAATATAGCATGGAATGCAAATTTATTTCTTTTTAGAACGCGAACCAATTTAAGTTTCGATAGCTCAATAAATACTAGCTGCATAGAATGATATTATGTTTGACAGCTGTGTAAAAGAATGAAGCGGAAAAAAATTACAGCTTTTATCCTCCCCCCCCCCATTTCCTTTTTCATTTTTTCACAATATTTTCATTTTTTGTGTGCCTTTTCTTTGTTCGAAACTGGTGCTAGAAATGTTTTATGCAGAATATAAACATATAACATTTTGAGTCCAGAGGTTTAAGTTATCTTTTGATTAAAATGTTATTCTTCTTTCACTTTCACATTCGAGCAAGGCTACTTTAGTATTTCCGTTTTCGTAAAGAATTAGACTTTTTAAACATGGATAAGCAGAAAATGATGATACTGAGCTTTCCTTGGCACTCTAGAGGTTCTTCCAAGTGGTTTGCGTTTGAATTCTTGACAGAGTGAAAATTACTTTAGACAGAAACAATCAATGAAAAGATTTTCTTTTCTCAGTCCGAAGGAGAATAATATGTTATATCCATCTTAGACTAACTTATTATGGTTTCGAAAATAAATAATATGCTTTATTTTCACCTAGAAAGTAATTAGTTTTTCTTACGAAGTCAGTTCGTGGGAAGAAAAATCTTATTGTGAATTTAAATATTTTTAAATGCCTGTGTTTCCCATATGGTTATAATTATGGAAGATTAAATAAAGAGCCATAGGTTGAAAGATACAAAACCACGTTTTTCAAGTCAATTTCGACGTTTTAAATGAAACAAAATTTTAATATTCTTAGTGAAAATCCCTGCTCACAATATCAGAAACTTCGCCCCATTATGAAAATTTCAACGAAAGTTAGACACTCAGAAAATGTTCGGGAAATACTTTAATATGTTTACAAATATAAATTATTTTTGTTTAATTGAAATTCATAAAAGTATAGAAAAATTATAATTAATTGGATTCTTTATACTCAGCAGAACTTTTCTATTGGATTCTTTATACTCAACTTTTCCTATTATTAATTTATAATTGGGGCAGAATTTTTTTAAAAAAATCGTTTTCTCTTTTTTATTTGAAAAACTGAATTTTATTTCTTAACTTTAGCCAGTCTATTTGTAAGGAAAGTTGAATGAGGCATAATAAATTATAAATAAAAAGATGTTAATATAGATGTGTTTGAACTTTTGAAGAAGTGTTTTATCTAAGGGAACAGTTTGTTATTTATGTTAAACAGTTTACATCAATCCGACTGAAAAATGGCAACACTTTTAGCTCAAGTATCATGTGCGTAATTTCATTTTGGAATGTAATAGATTAAGAAATTTTATTGGTTTTATATAAGGAAACTCTTCTTCATTTATGTTGAACAGTTTACACCGAATCTACAGAAAGATGACTACACTTTTGGCGCAAGTATCATCTGCTTGAATTCATTTACGAATATAACAGATTAAGAAATAGATTTGAAATCGAATTAGATTGCAATAGATTAGATTAGAATTATATAGATTAAGAATTCGCGATTTTAAAAATAAGTTGAATTCGATTCAAAAAATTAATGTGTATGAAACTATGGCTGTTCAAGCTTATTTTTAAACCTGTTATAAGCTTGCGAAATGTATAAATGGTTTCCACTATCAGTGGAAGAGGGATGTTCGCACCCTTTAACCTACCCCTCTGTGTATACAAAATTCATTCCGGCACTTTACAATTGGACAGCACCTGCTGACCAGCAAAATCTAAAACCGATGCGGTAACATTTGCCGTCCTTGAACAAAAGTATCTGATTCAAAAATCCTAGTTCGTTTTTGCGAGTTCAATTCATAATGATGGGTCAGCACGGGTCGTTGACAGTGTTATTAACTCCAACGAAGGGGGAGACTAGCAGTTGTCGCGCAACAGGCAATTTAATGCTTCTGCATCAGCCATACACACTTCCCGCCTCCTTCGAGAATGTCACCCCATCTTACCTCTGTCCTTGGGTGCGGCTGAATACAATAGTTTTCACGTTCCTTTGCCAGCTGGGTTGGAACTGGGCTTTTTTTTCGTTGCCTTTCTCAATACGATTCGTAAACATCCAAAGTATGTGTCTACGTTATTTCATCTCATCATCCAGAAGCAAGTTGATGGTAAAAAACAGGGCAAATGAAAAAAAAAAAAATTCTAGAAACAGAACGCATATGTTGATGGCTAGAATGTTGAAATGACGATACGTGAAGTTTCATTGATTACACTGAAACGGTAAACATTATAATTTTAGTTAATACATGTTTTTTATTTCAAGATTTCCAAACTTGCCGTTAAGTGCCGATTATTTGATATACATAAAAAAGTAAAACGATACACCAAAAGGTTTGTATTTTTGAAGGAAAAAAAAAAAGAAGAAAGAATAAGAAAAACTTTTATTTCACCCTTTTATTGGCGAAGGAAAAATTCTCTTCTGTTTTGAACTGGATAATGAACATTGGAAATTGCGATAAAATATCAAGCATTATTTTAAAATCCTTTTTAAAAAGTTTTTTTTATTCCACATGGCCTGTTGTAAAGATGGATTATTTAATTCAATTTTTAATAACTTTCTGGCGGACTTAAAATTTGAAATTTTGTTCTTATATATAATTTCTATTATAAAAAAATAATTTAATGTTTTTAGAACTTGTATGTTTCTTAATGAATTAATTTAATTTAATTATTTTCTATTTTATAGGCACTAACTTAGAGATAAAACATATTTTTTTAATAATGAAACCTAAATTGAAAACTAGGAAATAAATCAAATAAATTACCTATACTGTTTAGTAAATTAATAAGTATTTCTATTTTTTTAATTAAGTTTACTAAAATTATTTCTTTTCAATATATAACTTCTAATATTAACATAAAAGGTTTTGAATTTTTTTATTTATTCATTCATGTTTATTCAAAAAGTAGAGAATTAAATATTTTACGGACAAAAAAGAACAAAGGAAAATAATGTAATCTAAAATGAATACCTTTATCTAGAATTTAACGGTGTAATAAATTTTGTTGAATAAATCAATAATAAATCGTCGATAATTGCCTAAGTTATGTAAAAGTATGTTATTTTGAGGAAATGTTTGCCATTGCAGCTTATGAAGCTAGTATGCAATAATATTGTTATAAATAAGCTCATAAAATATTATTTATATGTTATAAGATCGTACAGACAATTGTTATACACGTTTAAAAATTTATAATCTAATATGAAATGTTTAAACTCAATTTCTAATTTCTTTTGTCTATAATTTTCTTCTTAAATGCAATTTTTTTAAAAGGAAGAGCAATAAAGCTTATGTGAAGAATTTGAAGCAATTTAATTTTTCGTACTTTTTGGCTGTTTCTTTTTTTTTCTCGTTCTTCGTACGTCTTTTAGTTTTAAAAAAATGAAATTTAAAATTTTATCTTTCATATTTTAAAATTTCTGCTTAAGCGTCACAACCACTATTAGAAATGTAAAGCTAAATTAAATTCAAAATAAAAATCTTTTTCCAAATTCGGAAAGAGACACATTGCCCAGAACAAATAAGAATAAACTGGCAAGTGTTAACTTTTTGTCGTAAATGACTTACAAAAATTTCCATTACAGTAAGAATGAACTAACAGATTTTTTTTTCATTTAATTTATACCCCTTCTTATAAAAAGAAATTAATGACTGCTCTTAATTACAATAAGTATATATAATTTTTTATGCGAAAGTGTTTATGCGATATATAAAATTTTTTATTAAATGTACAGTAATTGTATTCTATTGAAAATCTATATTTCGGCTTATAAGGGTTACAAGTAAATATTAAAAATGTTGTTCAATGAGAAAATTGATTTTAACAATTCGTATCAAAATCTACGATGGAAATGCGTTTAAGAAATGAGGGTGCAATTTTTGAGACTAATAAATACAAAAATAATAATTTGAAATTTTTAAAAGGAATGAAAAGGCTTATTAAAACTCCAGACACGCAATAAGCGTTATTTTACAATGTTTTGGTTTAACTTTCAGATATATATATATATATATAAAGATATATTAGGGTTGGTTAAAATAAATGGTAAAGTGAAAGTTGGCAACATTATTGATTAACTTAAGCCACAAATGTGGTGCATTGTTGTTAAAAATGTTCCTTACGCTCTTGCGCAGAGAGGGATTGTCTTTAAACTTATATTTTGATATGAAAATTTGCAGTCAAATTTGCAATTTTGTTTATAATTTAAGAAGAAAATTATAGACAAAAGAAATTAGAAATTGAGTTTAAATATTTCATATTAGATTATAAATTTTATGCTCATTTTTTTACTATTTTAAATTATTTGTGGAATTTGTGTTGAGAAAACTTATATACTTGTATATGCACTTCTTTATGTTTAATATTTTTGCTGTTATATTTTAGCATTGAAAATTTCATCTTTAAATAAATTTCTACACATTTTTACTTCAGAATTGTTTTGTCTGACCTTTAATAAGTTCGTCTATTTCTGAAATTTGGTTTAAATTTACATAAGTGATAGATTGCTGGTAAAAATGTATTGTATATATAATTCTGTATTAAGTAAACTCCTTATTTCTTATCGTGTACTGTAGTGTTTTCATATATTAATTTATTGAATCCCCTAATAGAGCTATATTTCGCTGAAGAGCTCAGCCTGCCGAGCTCAAATGTGTAGATCAGAAATTTTGGAAGTCTCCAAACTTTTGAAATCATGGGCCTGTGTTAGATTAATTCACATTAGTAAATTAGAAAACTGCGATGATTTGAAATGTTTCGGTAGAATTTTTCCAGCTAAAATATCTTTCTTATATATTAATATGCACATCTTTTGTATTTTAATAAACGCGTACTTTCAGGAAAAAATAAAATTTGTGTGAAGATGCGACCATGAAAACTTTGTTTATTTATGATGTTAAGAAAAAACTGGGAAGGGTTCAACTCCTGTACTAATTTATTTAAATGCATAATAATCTCTCATTCCTGTATTTCGATATAACTGTATGTCTATATCAACTGTTTTTCATTCAAGTGGCAGACAACATTTTTTCAGTCAGTAATAATACTTAAATATCTTAATATAGAATACATTTTGCTTCAAGGTCGCTTTCTTGAATCACAATAAATCACCTTATGATACATAAGTCAGCTTTATCTGTATTAGGTCCATATCAACTGTTTTTCATTCAAGTGACAGATAACATTTTTTAGTCAATAATAATACTTAAATATTTAATACAGAATACCTTTTGTTTCGAGGTTGTTTTCTAGAGTCACAATAAATCACTTTATGATAGATAAGGCAATTTTAAACTTCAGGAAAAAAATTTATAATACTGATTGCTTTACTTTGCTTGTCAAATTAGTGTTGAGAGAGATTTAGGCACCGATATCGGAAAAAAGTAAATGGATTTAACGGAGTAATATCTGCTTGAACTGTCAGTTTTTCCTCCTTATTCAGTTGTGACCTAGGCAAGAAATATTTTAAGTTTTGAATTCCAAATATATTGTCCACAAATATACAGTTAAATTATTAAAACTGATTCATAAGCTGTAAATTGCGTCATCATTTCCTGTCCAGAAAAATTCTTCTTTGAGATTATTAAACGAAAATCAATATAATTCATTCATGAAAGAGCGTTGTGTAATGATTTGAAATTTATTTTTAAGCTTCTTTAAAGTTTGACAATTTGTTAAGCAGCAATGGGATACCCAAAGCCATCCCATAATTGTTTGTTATTTTACGTTTACTCAAGCAACTATATAATTATTTATTAAATTATTACGGGATGCTAAAAAAGGTTTTTCAGTAATATCGGAAGCGAAAGAAGTTTAATAAGCTCTGTTTTAAACAAATAAACTTGATTTACAGGTTTACTCATTATGGGTGTACCCTTTCTAATCTCACTTTTGTCCAACTCATAAACTTTAATTTAAAAAAATGATGGAGTGGTGTATAGGAAACAATTATCAGCTTCTTATATTGGAAATAGGAAGAAAAATGCTTTCATATTTTAGACGAAACTTTAAAAATGGTTCAACTACGGATTTATTTCTCTTTCTTGCATTCCAAAAGGAAAGTCTGTGAGATTTCATCATGTTAGGGTAATATACTTACGACAATTATACTTGCTAAAACAATTTTAATGCATTTTCAAGCGTTTTTATTTTTAAAGAATCAATTAAAACTTATTGCCAAACTGAAGGAAATTTGCGCGGAATTCACGCAATGATGTTTTCATTTGCCAAATGAAACTTGATTGTCAGCTCTTAACATAACTTCATGTTACTTAACTTTTGAAGTGCTTTTTATCTTTGTGGTTGCTTTTTAAGGGCGTATTCGCCCTTTGATTTGTATCCGAGGAACTCTTGTTTGAATCTTTCTGTTCCCATATTAGTTAGCTCAACTTAATAATATGTTATTGCATAGGTATTTAAGATATTTTGTTAATACAAATAAAGGTAAGTATTTTAAAGCCTTATGTCGCCATACCGTTTAACTGTAATACAGGGTGGTCACAAAATCTGTCTCTAATTATAAAAAAAGCTATCATAAAGTGTATTATAATTTACAAATGATTGCTGCAACATATAGTAAAACACTTCATAAATAATTCATAGAATGTCAAGGTAGTATTCCAGTTCTCGCCTATTATTGCACATTTCGGGTACCACAATAAACACAACAGCTATGATCCTTACTTTCAGTAATATTTTAACTAGAGTTGCAAACACTTTGCAATTAAAGTAATCCCAAAACTGGCACTGAACCTTAATGGGTTTTTTTAATTCCTGTGCCCAAAGAACATTGAATTATTTCATTCATTGATGCCTTTTTGACAGCAACCGAAAGCAAAATCACTATTTCTGCATTAGTTATTCTATGTGTTAAATCCAAAATTAAATTAAAAGCATGATTATTCCATAGCAAAAATAATCCATAATTATATTCAATGGTTCTATTGTAATAATGTTTTGTAACAGAAGACTGATTTTATGACTTCCCTGTATGTGCTATGGCCCACTTCACATTAGAATGCTGAGAGACCAACTGGGCAAACACAAAACTGAATATCTTACGTCATTCTATTTTAAACGGGGAATGAAGTCATTTCGTATCAACTCACAGCTGTATGACAAATGCAATTGTAGATTAACACCTATCTGCTCGCTAGCTAACGCCTTCTTAGGACGTTCTCTTGCTCCAAGTCAAGCATTAGTAATTACTTTTAGAACTAAATTGTTGAAGGGAACTTGTAACTATATCACTTGGATTGACTCCTTTTTTCTCCTCAACATGAAAAACATAATGATAGATTATATGGATTAATTTTCCTGAAGCAGAACAAAAAGAAAATATTAATTCATTCAATTACATTGAACGTAGTACGTAAATAAATGGATTTAATGATCGCATTAAAGCTACTGAAGAAAAGAAGAGGACGGTTTGATTTTATTTGTTAGAAGCGCCCCATTTTATAGCTATGCGTGCGGACTTCCTAATATCGAGATGCGGTTACATGCTGAGCTGTCACCCAAATTCATAAACCATCACATCACTCTAAAGTCAGCGCATAGATCTGTGATAACATGTTTATTCTAGTCGTCCATGCATAAAGATTGGAACCAGATCTGGAGACAGCAACCCTTGATCCCGAACATGAGACTTAACTACTGAGGAGATGCGCCCTAAAGTTAGTTGATACTGTATCAATCTGATACTCAAAAATATCAAGTGCACGAAAGTGATAAAGACCAAAAGTATCAAATATTTGGTATCGGATTCGATAGATCCCGATAAATAATCACCTCTTGGTCTGGAATATCTAAGCGACGAAGTAAGCAATTGCCTAGGGACTTCTTTGCCTCGAGAATTTGAAGTATTTTTCAGGGTAATCTAATTTTATGCTTTGCTCTTCGTTTAATTTATGAGAGTCAAATACTCAAACTTATTCAGATTAAGGTCAAGAACTATTTCAATTTCAGAACAATAATTCATACAAAGGTTTATAATCTTTATCGCAGTTGACTGACTGACTCAAATGTCAATAACTCCAGCAAATTTTGTATAACCTATTTTGATTATTAAAAGAAGAAAAAACAGTTTTGACCATCTCAAATTAATTAAAATGTTATTTCATTAAATTTGAAAATTCAAAGACATAAGTATTAGCGATAGCAATGCACTATTTTAATATTTTTTTAAAACACAACTAACAGTTTATCGATTAATTTAATTTAATTTAGATTCCATACAAACGGCGGAACCTGGTGGTAAATTTCAGAAAAAAAATACTTTTAATACATGAAAATATCAGTATATATAATTGCCCATCGTCTTCTGTAGTTTTGGACTTAGTTCAAAATATTTCCATGTCTACGTCATTATAAAACTGGGTATCATACGTCTTTCTTTATGTTAAATTAACAGTTTAATCGTGTGCAAATAAACCTAAGAGTGAATAAATATCAAAAATCAATGAGCTCATATATCAATTATGTCAATTATATTCCCTCATATGTCAATCATATTCTCTCCTTTTATATTCCTTCATTATATTCATACAATTACCAAATTTGAAGTTATAGTTAATACTTCTGTCAGCATTTTTTTTCTCAGCTTTATAATGGGTATTGCATTTTTTTTCTTCTAGTGGATCACTATTTGTTTCAATCCGATTTTACTGAATATTTTTTATTTGAGTATTTCTAAACATTATAGATAGAGTATATTCCACTGCAACAAGACTTAGTGCTGTTAAATAATCTGAAGCACTTTGCCAATGAACGTGGTATTTTCTATTGCAACTTTCATGAGTTAATATGCGACAATGGGATTTGAGATATTGTTAATTGGACACAGCCCATCTAGATGGCCACATCTTCTAGTTAATATTAATGATAAGGAATTACAAGTTAAAGTCTAAAAATCTGAAAAGGAAAACCAAATTTCTATTTTTTACCTCACCTATAAAAATGTATTTCTTAAATATGCTTTTTAAAAATTTGTTTCGATTTCTTACAAGAGTATTAATTTATTAATTTTATTCTATATTTAGATGCAAGCAACTGTTTTGAATGCAACTGCAACTGTTGAGAATAACTCTTCTAATTTACATGCGGCTTTTAATTCAAAAGGTTTTTAAAATTTTAGTATTCAAATAATTTTTATTCCACTGTTGATCATTAATAATAAATGCTCTTAATTTGTAGTGTTTTGGATTGATTAGTGAAATATTAAGCATAAAAAGATAATGAATGAAGATAAATTCTTAGTTTTTAAATAATGCTAAGAATCTATTCATATATATATTTTAGAGCATTGATTCATAGACTAAAACTCTCTTCAAAATTTTTTAAAGGTGCAAAATTTATGGGTTTTTTTCCGTTATGAGTTAAAAAAACAGCTCAAAGCTGTTTTAATTTAGGAGTGATTCAAAGCTTCCAATATTACTTATTATTTTTATGCAGTACATTTTTTACATTGAAGATCTTTTTGTTCTCTTATAAGAAGACTTTCGTAGTCTTGAAAAATTGTTCACGGCTTCGAGCCCATAGTTTTCTGAACTCGAAACGCGATTCCACTGAAGAATCACTATGTAACAGGATACATTAAATCCATTGAAATATGTCTTGAAGTCTGGAGATGGAGGTGCCGGACCAGACGTTGTCTTCTTTAGCTGACCTCTATTTAAAATAAAGCACTGAATTAATTTCGCTTATTATTCAATTTTAAAGTTACATTGCATCAAAAAATTTTAATTATGAAGACTACTTTTGCCTTTTTTTATTTGTGTTTTCAAAATATAAAAAGAAAAGTCAAATCAACACTCGTTTTGCAATGAAATGGGACATAAATGCAATTGATTTCAATATTATTAGGAAACCTTCTTAATGTTTATAAAATGTTTAGTGCTTTACAATTTTTTTCTGTTATTTTGGGGGAGAATTTATTTGCTTGATTTTAAAAATTAGGTAAAAATATTTGTGAAAAATGCAGAATCAGATATTACCCTTCACATCTCAAAATTTGTAAATAAACTATACTTTATTACTTAACCAGTGGGTGTGGTTAACACTTATATAACACTTACACCACTTCTCAACACTTATTTACCTACCCTCTAATCAGTATACTTGTGTATTATTAACAAGATGAAACTGTAAAAAAATAGGAAAGAAAGAGCCTGTTAGAGTGCGATCTTTTGCAATTAATCGTTAGGATGCTGTTAATCTACAAATATTATATTATGTAATTGAATATGCATTTTGATCGCTTTTTGCCCATCTTATTGAAACCAAAATTGGACACAGCATTACAATTATAATCACAAAATCACATTCTAACTTTCATATATATAAGGCATTGCATTTTTAAGTTATCGCATTTACGTGTATGCGAAAGTTCAGACAGTTGGTCAATCCTTTGAGAGATTTTATTCAAAGTTTGATAAGCATCAACAATTTAGACGGTAAGCCTGAGTATTTTTACCAAAATTTTACCAATCTAGATCTCTTCGTTTTATAGTTATCTTATTAAATTACATCTAATAAACCCAGACAGACAATCCCCCATCCGAATGGATTTAATCCAAAATTTGATAAAATTCTACACATTTAATCTTAAATCCAAATACCGTAAACGATTTTTAGTTATGGTGCTCAAACAGATAGACATTATGCCAAAAATGCGCTTTTCGAACCTAGAGAGGACTGAGACATGAGGATTTGTCAAAATCTCAAGCTCGAATTTTTTTAACGATTACAACACTTTCTTTATATTTCGTATATGAGAAGGTAAAAATAAATTAATCAATTCATTTGGTATCACACTTTACTGTTATATTTGACTTTTTTCGGTCGCTTCCAAAATTGGAATGCGATATGCCTTCGAAGTACTTTATATAAACTTCAATTGTCTTAATTGAAATAGCAAATTCTAAATGCTAGAATTGATACGGAAAAGTTTTAAGCAAAAATTAGAATACTTTCTCACAAAAATTAATATTTTCATAATAAGGTATCCATTTTTTCAACATGTATTTTCAACATTTAATTGCGATTGTAAACATTTGTGCCTCTTATTTACCAAATCGATTAACTCTATGAAACAGAAAATGGAGAAAAATGAAACGATAGTATTATTTTACATTTTTTAAAAAAAAATCATTTTAAAATATAATATCGAATAAGCATTGTAGAATGTATAATTGCAGATGTTCCTTTTAATAATAAATTATGAAATAAATAAAATAGCATATATTTGGAATTATCGTTACTATTATTAAAATTTTAGTGAGACTAATTGAGTTAATCGATATAGCAAGTGAAAAAATGATAATAATATCAAATCCAAACCTCAAATAGATTTTTTATTGAGAAGAAATTTCACCATCGCATATTTTTATAAAAGATTTTGCAATGATGATTATTATTAATTTGTTTAAATAAACATTTAGAAACATAAATTATATCTGCTTTGTCAATTGTATTTGAAGGCTCATCATGTCGATTTGATTTTAAATTTTTATAATCATGTTTAATAGGAAGAATGCATTTGAATCTTTCCATAATATTTCCCTCTTTGTTCTTGTTTCAGTTCAACTTATGTGATATAATAGAACTGGTCCGGAGTTTTCAGAACTAAAGTTTTACCTGTCACTAACTTTCTAAGATTAATGGTAAAAAATTCAAAATATTCGTTTAAAGTCCTACTTTATTCGCATGGCGTCGGTTCCAAAGTTTCTAAATTTATCCCGCTCATTTCCATTCAATTTATTGCTACCCCTATAATTGTGACTTATTTAAATGATAGATTTTTCAAATATTGAGAGAGAAAGAAATTGGAATGCTATGGATATTGTGGTGGGCCTTGGTGGATTTATGTCAGAATATTGAGTTAAGGAAATTGGAATCTGAAATTAATTTTAAAAAATTATATTGCCTGTAAAAAGTTTTGATTAAAAGGTTTCCTTATTTTGGGAAGGGACGCATTGTGAATTTAATAAAATCGTTAAGAGTATAGCAAGCTTTTTGATATTAAAGTTTAAAAAAAATTTAAATGGTATTAGTTGATTTGTTTTGTAAAAGGTTCATTTAATTATGTGTTGTTAAATTTAATTTTATATGTTTGGTCTTTCTTTAAAAATGTTTGAGATGGGATGGTGTAATTAATTTATGCATTTTTCCCTACATTCTGCAATCTGAAGAATATTAATTATTTCCGTTTTATATCCCAAATGATAGGGGTGTCTACAATGAAAAAAAGACTACTTAAGAATGCAGTGTGACGTTAATTTGTTTACAAAGCTTTACTTTTTCCAACCATATATTGCAGGAAAATAACTACACGCATGTTATCTTCATTTTGCTTCTCAAGTGAATTCTTAGAAATTTCTTCAGTGGACAGTCTTTCAAATATTTACTCTATTTCACTCTAGAAAATACACCCGATAAATAATCAGATAATAACTGCAACTGCAAAGTACTCACTTTTCAAAGAATTACAACCTATTGCCTTAGAAAACAATATATATATATATATATATATATATATATATATTAAAGAGCCGAATAAAAATAGGATGTAAGAGTTTTTTAAAACTGACAAATAATATCTTTTAATGGAGTGAAGAAAAAGGAAACAATAATTATGATAATACACTGAACATATATTCCTTATTGTATAACTAGAAAATTAAATCAAGACCTTACATAATTTAGGACTCATATCTGACGACTTTTCCTATAATTTAACGTTCATTTTCTAGAGTTGAACTATTTTTTTTAAATTATTTTTTTCCAAGACCATTCCTTGTACGTTGGAAATTTCCTCAAAAAAAATGAAACTTCTAATTATTTTTTCAAGATGAAAGTTGTGTGAATAAAGTATAAACAAATAGGCGATTTTTAAAGGAATACAAACGATAAATTTCGTTGTTTCTAAATAACAATAAAACGGCGACAGAAACACTGGACGAAAGCTAAACACGCCAGGTAAAACAAACAAACAGATCACTCAGAAAAAGAAGGGGGAAAAAACATGATATAGGAGAAAAAAAAGAATAAAGAATAATAAAAATAAATAAATAAATAAAAACGTAACGACTTTTCTGAACTGAAACATGTTATTCTGCCTCCAAATTTATGGGTTTCAAATAGTACAGAAATATTAAGTAGCGTGAAAACCTATTTGTCAGGAAGTTTATCGCCTACAGAGCTTAAAAACCTTGTTGATTTGCAAAGCTGTGTTTTGAAACACTCTGCTGAATATTTATATGGAGTTTAGATGAAATTGTGGAAGTAATATTTTATTTTTTGAAAGAAAGAAAATGGCATCTCAATACAACGACGACAGAATTGTATCCTGAGAAAATCCTGTGTATATTGCGCTAATTGGTAGGACTTACAGTAAGTAAAATGCTTTGACATATTTTTGAGATTAATAAAAGCATTTGCAGGTATCTTGCTTATTTGTGAGAGGTAAGAACCTTCTTTTGAAATTACAATATCTTTACACCTTCCTGCTGGTAAAAACTTAAGAAAAAAACAAGTTTATATTTCATAGCAATCTTATTTATTTATTGTAATTTCAGATATATTAATGTATTGTAAGTTAAGATACTACATTATTCGTTACTTGTTGAGTCTTATCCTGTTCATAATTAACTGCAAGGGATTATATATTGACTTCTGACAGCAGCATCCCAACATGCATATATAATAAGCATATTTCTAAAAAGAACCAGACATAGTGACATAGTGTTGATCCAACTACCTGGCTCCATGCATGGATCTCATATTAACTAATATAAGCTAATATTGACTTGTAAAAAAGTAATTACAACCTCTTTCGAACCAGAAAGAAATACGATACTGTTTAAAGTGATAGGACTATTAAATTATTTACCCGACACGTTTATTTCCTAAGAAAAAAAATTATAACTCTAGAAGTGAATTTTGTATTAAATACTTACAATTCTACTTCAGGCAAGAGAGAGCGAAAAAGTCTGCGTGTCCATCTAATTATCTTATTTTTAAATGTGTAAATAGCGGAATATGTAAATGTCTCAACTTTTATCATTCATTTAACAACAAAACACAGTTCTACAGCAAAACTCATCCTCTAATTTGACAGAACAACAAAAAAAAACTGAATCTTTAAAAGAGTTATAAAAAATTAGTAGTGATTTCATATCTTTTTGTTTAGCTTGACTTGTTTCATTTTCAAAATGGAATTTTGTAATGGATTTTTCTCTCTATTCGAAATGTACTGGGATGTTCAAAATTGAACACTTGGGCGCTCTTGATGATAATATACTCTTCAAATATTTCCAGGATTTTATTACTAATTGATCATTATATTTCAATTCATTTGAATTGAACACTAGGGGGACAACTACTTCTAAATTTGAGAAAACAAATTGATTTCCGATTCCATAATATTGTTTTCTAATTTTTGATTTTTAACCATAGTCAGATGAGTTTCAGCCGACCGAAATGCAGTCCGACTCGAAATTAATGAACAAAATCGAAAAATAACACTTTTTCAAAAAAATTCGGAAACAACAAAATGGTTTATAATTAAAGAAGCGAAAAATAACAAAAAGTGATAAAAAAAAAAAAGTTCAATGCAGTAATACGTTATAATGTTTTATATTTTTCATCCAGACATTTACATTGGACTCATTAATTTAAGTACATGCCTTGCATAGTAATAGCTAGGTTGAAAAATTAGTAATAATGTATACAATCTATATACCTAAAACATATCTTTTTTGAAAATTAAATTTAGTTTTTATGAATTAATTACTATTTGGAAGGAAGAATAAATCCGGGACATCGTAATACGGGAATATTCCGTATATTTGTGACATTTGGTCAGTTCATCACAATGCTACTAGAGTAACTTGCAATAAAACTGATAAAAAGTGCTTAAAATATTAGTTTATTTACCTACAAATTTATTCAAAAATTCTAAGCCTGTTCAGAGAACTCTGATTTAATTCAATTTTAACAGATTAACTGCTTTTCGTTCAGAACAGAATCCTTTTTAAAAACAACAAAAGAAATCGTAATTTTCGGGTTCTTTTTCCTTGCACGAGTAGTTTGTAATTTCATTCCTTTGTATGTCAACATTTCAGTTAAATTTCAAAAAAGCTTCAAAGAGGTTTTCATTCTTTTGAAAGCGAATAATGAAACTGACACGTAAAGAATTTCCAAGAGTTCTTATTTCGTTCAACCTTGGTAGAAAGTTATCTTGTTTACGTTGTTGTTATTATAGCAATTGATATATTACAGCAAAAATGTTTTAATTTTTTTGTTGTTGATTAAAAGGATTCAAAACAGAATATTCTTCTCAACAAGGCAAAGTAAATCATGGATTTTTTTTTCTTATTGTTACTGTACAAGCGATTTGTAATTTCATTCCTTTATTAATGAATATTTCAGTTAACATTCAAAAAAATTTTTAAGTTTATCGCCGATATATTATCATCATTTTTGCGCCTCATGTTTCTATGATTGAAAGCACTCTTTTAGCAGCTGTTATTCTGGGTTTTTCTATAGCTAATTACATATAATAACTTTTTATTCCAAATATCATTGATTATGCATACATTATAATATAAAATAGAGCTAAAAACTCGAAAAACATTTTATTAAAATTTCAAAAATTGTTCTTTTGAAGAACTAACAAAAATTGTTTTTTATTCTTTAAAAAAATACTTCTTTTCATACCTGTTGAATAAGAAGATAAGAGTTTGACTTTGATACTTTTGACATTTGTTTAAAACAGGCCTATTCCAACGTAGCAAATATACTCGTTTTTTTTATAAAAATATGTGTATGCATTTAGATTGAGTCAACAGGATGATTTTTAGTTCATTATATGTTGTTGTTACTTTATAAGCCCGCTGACATATCTGTCAGCGTTGTTTTTTGGTAGTGTCAACTAGAGCTAAGAGTGCGACTTAGCTATTTCATACGTCATTTTCGATTGCACAAGCCCTTTTCGGGGGAGCTCACAGATAAAGCACAGAAGAAGAAAAACCATGCCCGAACTGAAACAGGAACCCTCGAGCCAACACCTATTGTCAGGACGCCGGCAGTTCTTCATATAAAACATTTAAACAACCTTATGAAAACAGTTTCCCATTTTTTCTAGATTCAATTTATATATAATTTTGCAACTGCATATGATTGTTGTAGCTCAGTTCTGAAATAAAAATGGTTTATATTTCTGTAATCAATATTTATCAAAAAATACATAAGAAATAATAAATTTTTATGAGAAATAATATAATTGTTTGTTATTCTCTGAATAACAATATGATAAAAAGCATTAAAAAACATAGAAAAAATCAAATACAGATTGAAAATATTTTAATAAGGCACTAGTTTACTGCCAACTGAAGCGTAACGGTGGAGATGGTCAATAAGCGTTATGAAGTTTTAGAAGATAACCTTTGATGAACGCCATGGAGACAAAATAGAAGTACTTTCACTTTTTAAACAAACTTGTTGTTAGAGGGATCAGGAAAAACTATAAATATCTACCGCTCCTTGACTTAATTCGAAACATCTATGACTAAAATTATTGTTTTAAGATTGCGCATTCTTTATACATTTGAAAAATAAAAGTTTACAAATCAAGTAGCTGTAATTTGACTCATGTAGTTATTAACTGGATTCTAAATCCACTCATAGCCCTTTCGAGACGGGTTGTGCCATATATGCATCACCAGGGGACGTCTCCCACAGCTGGGCGTACTACCCATGCTTTTCTGGAAATCGAACTCATGAGACGGTGAGGCTTGCGCGTTTTAAACTGAAACAATTTTTAATCGCCACTTGATGGCTGCATCCATTACTTTTGAGGTAAATATAATTTTGATATCCTGACTCTCAGTTTGCCCATATTCAACTTCACTTTGGTATTTTAAGCATCAGCTTTTGCGGGTGAGGGGGTTAAGAGTAATGGAAATAAACATAGCTATGTTGTGTAACTTTCCACTTAATAGAAACAAAAGCATTTCTGGTCTCCCACCGAATTCTTTTCTTCTTCTTTTCTTGTTATAACTGTGTAACCGTTGGTCATGCACGGCTAACATTTTGGATATAACCGTATAACCGAAAGCAACTTCACGTATTTCAAGTAGATTTCGAATACATTTCGCTGACTTCTCTTTTTTTTTTTTACGGAGAGCCTTGATTTCGGTTTATTATGGTATGAAAATACCTTTCGTCAGAGGAAGAATGTACTCGTGTGATGAATGATCTAACAATCTAAAAAGCTATCAAAAATGACGACGTTAGGACTTAAACTTTATTTATTTTCAAAGTTAGGCTTCGCAAAGCAAATTCCTTGTCCTGTGGGATGATTCCTTTCGCGTATGCTCCGTTCCATGCGTGCGTTTAGATTAGAGACCTCCCTTCCCGAAAGGGATAGAGATTGGTCTTGAAATGTGAAAGAACTATACACTATATTTTCACTTTAAAACTTAACAATAAGACTAACCACTTAAAAACAAGAGGATGCTAATTCAAATAAATGATATATTTTTCTTTTATTTTGACTCCTCTAAAGTAAAACTTTATGAATAAATTTTCAGGCAAGAAAGCAATATTTGCTTTCTTGCCTCAATAATTTCTAACAATTTACATGCTGTTTCTGACTATTTACAGGGCTAATTTCTAACGGTAAACAATCGCAATTTTATTAATTTTATTCTAAATTAGTATGACTCTAGAAAAAGATCGCTTTAAAATTCAAAGCTTTTATTTAATATACATAAATGAGTAAGGTCTGTTATAACTGTTTCTATTCATTTAAAAAAAACCTAAATTAGAAAATATATTCAAAACTTGATTCACCTTGGAATTAGTAGTGTCTGGCGAAATACTTTATTTTACATTTAAGGTTGCAATTTTTTTTTCCTTGAGGTAAGGAATGTTGCGAATTTTTCCCCGAATAAGGATAACAATATGAAAAAGGTTAATACGCTATACTATAAATAAAAAGACATTAACAAGTTGGAGTCAGCTAATTCTCCCCCCGACTGTCATACTCGCCGTATAATAAAAGAAATTATATTTTGGAGTAGTACATTTTACCGTTGATGGATTTGGTTCAACATTTGATGCAGATCCGCAACTTTAGAATCAAGATTACTCGTCTTTTTTTTTCCTCCTAATTCGCATCATTTGTGAGTTATCGTCTTCATACATTCATACATGAGACAAACAGATCGATAATCGATGCTTAGATAAACTGATTCCGAAATTCGACACTGGTCAAGAAAGTTATTGAAAGGTAACTAATTCAAATTTACCCACCTGGCTTTCTTCTTTTTTCAAGGGTTCGTAAATACATAAATGAACATACTGGGTGATAATTAACTGAATGAGAAATCTGGGTCAAACTTTGAAACACATCTACAATTACAGAGTTAAAGATATTTTCTAAGTTTCATTTATCTAGCTTTTTGTGTTTTTGAATTGCTATATTCACAAGCAAACATAAATGGTGAGTGAATGTGTTTTTAAGTGGGTTTTTTTTCCGAATTCGAAGAGGTTTAAAACGATGAGATTCGCTGAAATTTTGATACCAAATTTTCTTCATGTTCACAATAGTACACGCGGACATAAAATTTTACCAATGAAATCCACAACGACGGTCGAAGTGAATACCTTCTATTCATTCTTAGGACCTTGAAAAAAACATTAATTTCTTCTCTACTGATGACCACTGAACAATTAAAGGCAGAAAAAAATAGTGTACAATAAACATTTCTTATAAGGAATTGTTTGTAATAGCACCTTGAAGATCAACACATGTTCTGAAAGGTAAATGTTTGAACTTAATATATAAGTGAAATGAAACGACAGTATGTTCAGACGGTTCGGACTTCTCGGGACCACCGAATAAGTCTCAGCAGAGGGTAGAAAACGTATGCTATCATTTAATTGGGGGGAAAGTAAAAGTACATGAGAAAGCGTCTCGAAAAACTAGAGTCAATTTCGTTTCCTTGTTTCTAGCAGTCACATTTCTCGGATTTCCATTGCTAATTCTTGTTTGTCGGAATAAATCTGAGCAACGAGCTTAGTCTTGTCTCATTTAAGCAGCGGCTAAGAACCATGGTGCAATAAAAGACGAGAAGGTTTTTATTTTCTAGTAAAGTCACTCGGTATTTCAATAGATTATATTTACCTCCTGATGTTGAGATACTTAATAGAGGCAATTCATCCTCACGTGTTACGCGTCAAATGCTCAGATTCAGTTTAATTTTGAAAGAAATTGGTCTATTTGCAGAAGGGAAAGAACATCGTGCCATAACTTTTCTTAGACATGGTTGGTATGCACCAACGTATTAGTTTCGATGATATACATAGAATTACAGATTTATTATACCTGCCGTCTAATGTTTAGATAAGCAAATGAGTCAGTTTATTCACACGTAACATGTATCTAATGTTCCGCGTCTGCTTAGTTTTGAAAGAAACTGGTCATATTGCACGAGGCTAATGACATCACTGCCATCACTGCCCAAACGCAACAGGCGGACAGATGATATGGAACGTTATTTCGATTTCGATGATACGCAGAGGAATTTCGAAATATTATATCTTCCACCTGTTGGTGAGTTAATAAAAGAGTCGGTTTATTCTCAAATGACATGCGTTAAATGCTTTGCATCAATTTAATTTTGAAAGAAATTGTGCATCTTGCTGGAGACAAATGACGTCATTGTGAAAAGGAAGATGATGATAGGACATTGCTGTCATAAAAAATTAATCCGTTGAGAAAATCATATATGTTTGCCATACGAAATTTTTTTAAAGAAAGAAAATTTTAAGAAAAATTTGAATAAATTTCAAATTAAAGCATAATGATTATTTCGAAAT
>JAPMOQ010058975.1:8981204-8996378 GCA_026543055.1 Argiope trifasciata
TATATATATCGGGATTTTCTTCATTTAGAAAGCGAAATTATTGAAAATTACTGATTATGCAATTCTCAGGGGATTAGTGTTTTTATTCCCTTGTTCAAATCAATATCAGATTGTTAAAGTTACAGTGAAAAGTTTTTGAAAAGAATAAAATAAGAAAAAGGCAGTTGTCACAACTGCTGTGAAGTGAAAAGTGCTTTTAGAGGAAGCGCAGAATTGAACTAATCATACGTAAACATTTATGGTAAATTTAGTTTTCCCCTGAGGGGTTTTTTGTTTCAATTTTTTTCAGTTTCTAATTTGCTTTTTTTTATGAGTCTCCCTCTCTCTCTCAAAAAAAAGAAAATCGTTGGTCTCCATGAAGTCTTTTGCATTATCTAACTAGTTTTATGCATTAAATGTTGCATTTTTTTTTTTTTTTACATTGTCACTCTTTTTATGGGTGTTCGCTATACTACATGATTGATGAATTCTTTTCTCATATTTCACCCTATCCCTAAAATGATGCTAATTCATTTTTCGATCTTTAAATTATTTCAACTTCTCTTAACATCATGTGAGAACATGGTGTTGTTTTCTTTATTGGTTTTGGAATAATTGAAGTTCGAAATTGCATAGGCAATGAATGAAGCATAAATGGAAATATTCATTTAAAATTTTTCTTGGCTGGCAAAAAGGCTTTGTAGCTCTCGTCAATCTTGAAAGAAAGAAAAAAATATCGTTTTTATAAAAGTTGATGCATGCTCATTACATCATACATTTCAAACCGGTTTAAACCAGATTCTAGCTTTTCAAGCTCTTCTTGGCTGTCAAAAACGTTTTGAAATTTTCGTCGATTTCAAAAAAAATAAATAATTTTAAAAAAAAACATCATATTTTTTAAAAGTTGAAACATGCGCATTAATATAATTAAGTGATCCAAAAAAATTCTCAAGTGATAACTTGAAATCTGCAATTTTAGATTTCAATTTTTATTTTACTTAATACTGGATTTGCCTGATAAAGTTGATTGAATAATTTGGAAACCACATTGTACAACATTGGAAACCTATATTGAAGAATAAAATAAGAGCCTTTAATTATATCGTAAAACAAAATTTGCGATTACATGGATATTTCGTCCATTCATCTGAGCCACCATTAATTATTTTTGATTTATTTTCATCTTCATTTCATTTAATTAATTCAGTTTTTTTATTATTGAAATTGAAACGGAAAACAAATTTTTCTCTCACCGTCAGATATGCGGATTTTACGTATGGTAGTAAGCCGTTGCCACCGGATGTGCCAAAATTCACCGAATATGACGTAACTCAATGTTGACATCATACTGGTCATTCAGAGCGGGTTTTATCCAACAATTATTTGATAACTAATCCTTTTTCTCTTTGCTCTGCCTGCACGTGAGACGTGTGTATTGAATCTCTTACACCTATTATCTGCTGGTGGAGATAAGAGTTTTTTATTTGTTCTTTCATTTATTATTAATCTTTATTGATTGTTTATTTATCTTTGATTATTTATTCATATTATTTAAGTTTTTTTTTAATTTACTTATCTTGATATTTAGAATTAGGATTACTGAACGTGCTAATTAGGGTTAGCTTACAAACTAAGAAGTTTGTTTGTGCTTGTAGTTTATATTACAAGTTTTTATATATAATTTTACTATTTTCCCCGATTAATTAGATCTTATTATTATCTATAATCTGAAAGATTTTAATTCAGATTTCCAGATTAGTCCAAACTTGAGACGTTGTTTTTTACATTTTATTTGTATATTATTTCAATTTTCTCATTATTCAGTGATATATTGAACTTGATAGTTTTACATTTATTTGTGGTATCTAATAAAAATTCTTGGGACTTACTTCTGCGTATGGAAATCTTATAGTTTTTTCTATTTTGCCCTGTGCTTTTTTGGCAGTTAAAACAGAATTTTGTTACTACTACTAGCTTTTGAAAGAATTCCATTTTATTTTGTTGTTTTACAATGAGAGTTCTCTTTATTGGCGATTCCATGATCAAATACTTGAATAAACATCTATCTGTTGAATCATTTAACTTTCATTTGGACTTTGTTTCCTATCCTGGAGCAACTCTTGAAAGACTGGCTAGTAATATTTCTGTATACAAAAATTATGACTGGTTCTTAGTGCATGTTGCATCAAATAATGCATCTTTGGATACTATTGAAGTAATACTTAAAAAATATAGAGTTTTGGCCAATGAAGTATTACTTCATAACCCAGGTAGAAGATTAATTTTCTCGAGTATTGTTCCAAGAGATTTCAATTTCCATAGATAGGAGTATAAGGAATCAGAAAATCAGTTACAGACACTAAACTATAAGATTCGGGCTATAAATTGTGCACTTAAAGAGCTATATTTTTATCAAAAGTTCCTCTTTTGCAGTTCTTACCAGCCATCTTGGAAAAATTACCTTGCAAGAGACGGCTTGCATTTGAATGAATGGGGAAATAAGCTGCTTGCAGATTGTTTTATCAAGATGTATTTCATTTTCTGATATAACATCTAAAAAAGTATGTATGATTACATTGTTGTTGTGTTGTTTGATTTCACAATGAGTTCAAATATTCATGCAAGCCTGAAGTCAATAAATTATAATTGGGTTTTTGTTTTATTTTCACAGATTGTGAAGACTCAGTCTTCGAACATTGGTTTTTCTTTTAAGGATTCAGAGTTTCCTATATTGTCACCTTTCTCAAAGCAAGAGTTTTCAAGGCCAGTTTCTGTGCCCGTGCAGCCTTTTAGGCCAGTTCCTAGGTCCATGCAGTTATTAGTTTAAAAATAATTTTGAATAATTGTTAATCTTACTCAATGGGAATTATTCCTTACTCCTTCTAAATTTAAACACCTTAAACAAATAATTCCCAATGGTTAATTTTAAGTGATTGTCTAAATATTTTTTCGCTTTCTCTTAAGTTTAACTTTTAGGAAATTCTTTTATTACTAGTTTCACAGAAGATTTAATGTAAGTTATGATTGCTAATCACACTGAAAATAAATAATTTTGGAAATGGAGTACCTTTGAAGGTGTCAAGAAATAGATAGTGATTAAATTCAAAAAATTAAGTTAATCACCTATTCAAAACAGAAAAAAACGAGCTCATGATGGAAGCAATATACTAAAAAGGACTTTAAATATAAATGTATTATTGTGTTACACTAAATTGTTCTTGTCTCATTTAAATGGGTTTATTAAATGTTGTTTGTCATCCAGTGAATGTAATTTGAATTTGTATATCAATAAAAACTTATTGTTACCAAAATAATATATATCTTTATTAAAAAAAATAATTTTTTACATTGCAGTTTATGTTGTGTATTATAATTCATTTATTTTCTCCTGCCTTAAAATAAAGTACCAAATTTCCAATGATTTTGCTGAAAAGATTGTCCAGAAATTTCGGGCTTTCTTTTTAAGCTTTTAACTTTTAGGAAGTTCCTTTCTGAAAAAAAATTTAGCTTCATGTTAAATCCATTCAAGAAATAAAGAAGTAAGTGACAGCTAAGAAATTGAACATTTTTGACGCTCTAGCTGTATTGTATATAAAAATGAAAATGGATAATATGAAAGGAATTGTATTTCATTTATTTAGTGTACATTCTTGTTGGGGGGGGGGAGCATAAATATCAGAATAAAAATTTAAATACAGGTGGTTGAAATATATATAGAAGTTTATGTTATATTATCTATTCATTGTCTGCATATTTCATCACTAAAAAAACTGCAAAGGTATTACTGAGATTGATTGTTTTTCTTTCAACTCATGTAAAGATGTGTTAAGTTTTCTCATACTTAGAAGTGAAAGAAAACCATAAAAATATGCCACATAATTACTTTTTGCAAATTGCAGATTTTTAATGATTTCTGTTATTTTATTTTACTTATTGCTAAATGATTTCTCTTTACATAGTTAATATAAATATAATTTATAATTTTATAAATGTCTTCCAGATATAGTTTTTTTTTTCTAAATTTTGCGAATGAAACAAATTTATAAGAGCTTGGAGTAGTATATAAAATCAGTAAACTTAATAAAATTCATCTATTTCTTTGACACATGGAGTACTGAGAGAATATCATATATTTATAACTTGAAAGAATAAAATAGAAGTGTCAAAATAGAAATAAATTTCATATTAAATAAAATTATTTGTGACTTTTAAAATTTGTGTCTTAAAAAAATGAACTATACAGTGGCAGTGAACTGTCTAGAAAGGTTTTTAAAAAGTACTGTTTCCTGATTTTATGCTTTATATAATTTACTACACAGCGCATTTTTGCAGTGTCTTGCTTGGTAACTGAATATTTTTTGGAAAATGTGACTAATTTATTGCCAATATCTAACGTAAAAGGTAATGTCTGAGAAGTTAAGAACAAAATTTATAAATAACATCTTTTTACAGTCTTTTTTTCATAATGTAATTGTAAAATTTTTAATTGTGAGTTAAGATTTTTTTATAAGCAAAATAATTATGTGATAAATCCTAATTTTAAAATGTAGTAATAATCGAATCACTAAAAATATCAACTCATTCTGTAATAAAACTTTTTCTATCAAATGCTTATATTGAATGTTTGCGCTCAAAGGATGTGAATGGGAAATTTCACTGGAAGAAAGAAAGGTAGAAAGTGAAAACTGGATTTTATGACTATACTGCCTGCTTTTTTAAACTTGAGAAAATAAGTTCTTGGCTTTTTTTTTCCCTAGAGAAGAGCTGGTTTTATTTTATTTTTTTCCGTGAAATTAAAAAACAATGAGTACCATATTTATAGAAATAAAATTAATTAAACTGTTACAATTCTGAAAAAAAAGCAAGTCTCTCATAATATATAAACACTATTTTCAGACTAGTTTTTCCTGACCAAATTTAATTTGAAGGCTGTATTAATACATTTGCTTTGTGTGGATGTCAATTAAATATATTGGATATGAAAAACCTTATACAATTAAATTTTAAAAACTCATTTTCATTTTTTAAGAAATGCAGCTTTGTTATAGTGTTTAAATTTTTTTTAATGCATAACGAATCTGAGTTATTAATAATTGAATGAATTTTTTATCCAAGTAATTTATATCATCCTAATATTGACTACAAACTGTTTCTTTTTATCTAAAAGAGGAATGAAACAGCTTGTAAATGAAATATTAAGCAATTTTTATTTTTAAGAAATCAATCCCATGGTTATTTCTTTTAATAATTTTTTACTTTTGATAGTTTAGCAAGTTATGTTACTTGCATTGTTTTTATTTGTGTAAAAGAAAATTCATTTTAATGAAAAACACCTTCACCAGAATATATGTTGATTGTCTGAATTCTATTTTGCAGTGCCCAAGTATGACATTTTTATTAAATAGACAACTACTTAATGCCCGATTTTTTTTTTTTTTTTTTTTTGTATTTCTAATAGTTTAATTTTGTACTGTCGCTTAGTGTACAAAAGCCACACAAAATTAATTATCTTTATAATTTATGATATTAATTTTAAAGCATTATTCTAGCAATTCCTTATTTATTTTTAGAGCAATGTTCTGTCGAAAGTTTTATATTTTGTTGTTCCATAATTAAAATAACTGCTTAATAATTTAAAATAAATATATCAAATCTATAATTAAATATTATTTAGATTATCTTTTAAAAAATTCCACTTTTAAAACTTATATTGGGCCGAATTCTTCGAAAATTTAATTTGGTATTGTGATATACCGAACTTAAGAAAGTGATCCGCAATAAAAATTTTTACTATTTCAGATTGATGAAATTTTATTTTTAAAACTATTTATATAGATATTGTTGAGGAGAGTAAAAGAGAGGCGACCCCTTGAGGGTTTAATAGGCATTCGAAGACCGTTTTAGTCCGGTTCACTATCTGACTTAAGGTCTTCAATTTCTTGGAAATGTTCTTTATAAGAATTTTTATGAGGATGAATGGGTTTATTTATCCACATCACCCATTTAAAGACATTCATTCTAAATTTCAGTAAACGTTATTCTCTCTGAATACTAAAAACACAATTGTCCAAATGATAGAAAATCGTTTTCGGCTAAAAATTACAAATAAGTCCTTCAATTCGACTTCAAAAATACATTGTGCGCACAGACGTGTTGAAAAGAGAGAGAATTACTGTCCCTAAAATTTAGAGGGGTTTTTTTTTTTTTCTAAACTTAAACCTTATTTTGAGTACTTTTCGTAATAATTCGACTGGAATATTTTATGTTTAGATTCCTCCGATTTTATTGTACAGAAAAAAAATTTCTATCAAAGATGTTTAATATCTTTGGAATATGTGTGAGTATAAATCCAGTTACTTCAGATAAAAAATTATAAATATTAAAAAATATTTTTTAAATTGTATATAAATTACAGATAAAAACACTCACGGCAAGAAAATAAATTTCATTAAAAAACTCATTTTTGTAGTTTAAAAAATGGTTTTTGTCTGATTTGCTTCAAAATTATTGAAGAAAAAATTTAAAGTTTTTATTAATGTTTTGTTGAAAAATCTAATCCAAATTTCGAAAAACTCTTTCTTAATCCTCTAAAAGATCATTTTTTTTCCAATCATGATTTGTTAAAATATTTTCAGGATTGAATTTGATTTAAGAAAAGTTACTCATTTATCTAATTGCTTTAATTGTATATCGTTCATTGATAATTAAGTAACAAATCAAGAAACACTATTTTATGTGAAATAAGGAACTGAAGCATCTAAGATCCTGTCTTATAGAAACTTTGTGTCAGAAGTTAAAGCAAACCTATATAACTTCACACAAAAATTGAAACATTTGGGAGGAAGCATATTTTCCATTTGTCTTGAAAGGGTTAATGAGCATCAGCAACTTAAGAAGTAACTACATGCCGAATTTTGTAGTTGTAGATCAAATGAATGCTCTGTTTTGAATGATTTTCTTTTTTGATGATTTTCTTTGAATTATTTTCTTTTTTGTCATGCATTTTGAAATTATAAACAGTACACTACCCTATAAACACTATCGTGTTATCAATGTAATCTAAATCTTTCGCTATGTGCCACATTTTGGTTCATTACATTTTTGTTACTTGTTGAATCATTTCTGTAACATTTTTATTTTTTTAATATTAGATTCTTTGTTCACACAATAAGCAGTAAAGGAAAAAGAAATCGCATGGATCATAACCTAATAATTGATAGCAGGTCAAAACTAAACTCTGTAGAGGCATATAGGCAGGTAATGCAAATTTCTTTTTTTTTGGGGGGGGGGGGGGGCGGGGTTGAAATGTTTTGAATACAAAAGGAATTTAAAACTGTAGTATATGAATAGCATATCAATTACTCATTAAGAAATCAGCAATTTCATGGGAATAACTCCAATTATTTCTCTACTTTAAAGTATTTGTTTTTTGAATTAGCGATATCAGATATATTTCCATAAAATCAGTTTACGATGAACCAGAATTATATACAACATATTTATTTATTAATATTGCTTAAATTAAATATTTCCAGAAAATGAAATAACAACGCATTTAATTTTTGCTGTTTTAAGAGAAAGAATTTCGGTACCTCATTTGCGAGAAAACTATTGTAATTTAAAAACAAATTTTAACATAATAATACGGGATGTGTAATGGTAAATTTCTGCAAAAAGTAAGTCTTTTAAGCACTTTAGCCCTCAAATGGAAGCACCTTTGTATAAATCTGCATACGTAAAATGCGTATTTTCTAAATATAATAATATAAATATATTTCTAAATATAATAAATGTTATATTGTAAATATAAAGTTTTATAATAATGCATAGTTCTCATTAAAAAAATTCTTACAAATTAATTTTAAATATTTGTTTTATAAATTTTGAAATTTATTTCTGTATTTGTACATCTTCTATAGTAAAATTATACCTTTTAGGATTTGTCAAAAGAATAGAAATGATCATAAAATTGAGGAAAAAAATTAAGTCAATTTCATACGATTAACAATAAAGATATAAGAGCTATTTCAACATTTCTTAAAATAAAAATAAAATGTCAGATAGATACATTATTTTTGAATATGGCATAAAAATGTAGAAACTCAGCATGACCACAAATTTTGTATTCGATTTTTATATAAGCTACAACAATTAAAATCCAACATGGTTAGGGTGGTTTATTATCGTTTCTTGTTACTAAAGTGCAGTAAAGATCTTTTTTGAACGTTTAACGCACCTGAAATTTAATGAAAATCTGCTTTTTAATCTATAAGCCAAAATTCTTACTTAAAAAAATTACAAAAGAAACGATAAATATATTTTCGGAAGAAATGAAAATGCTTTGATAAGTACTAGTTTTCATAAATAACGAAAACAAGTATTAAAAAAAATTAACTCTGTAGTTAGAAGTAAAACGGAAATAAATCAACCACAGTGTCTCCCCAAAATTTTATCTCACATCATCGGGAATGCTTTGGGTGGCATTAGCGTACATTACGGAATATTATAGGGCATACATTAGACGAGAATTAAACATTTTTACTGATTGTATTGTATGATCGTTGGCAAATGTTTTGGGATTAATTTCTGGCATACGGTTAAAAGTATCCGAAACGCAAATTTCGATTTTAGGCGCATTCTTCCCAATTGATTTTTTGAAAAATTTGACTGAAAACAACATTTATAATTATTAAATTACATACCAAATTTGCTATATTTTTGAGCTATAGTATTTACATATTTCAGAAAGTACAGATGGACATGTGTCGAAGGCCTTGTCGGATTTGACACATTTGACAGATGTTTATGCAATAGATACTAAATCTGTGCACAAAATTTTAATTATCTAGCTCTCTTCGTTTTGTAGTTATCCTGTTAATTTATATTCTAAGAATCAGATAGACAAACAGATGTCCTCTAAACGGATTTTGCTGAAAATTTGATCGAAATATACAGGTTTGATGTGACGACCGTTTACCAAATTTCATCCATCTAGCACAAAGCGGGGGTTTTAGTTTTATTTATTTATCAATTTTCTGTCATCTTTATCACTGACAGACATTTTTCGAAGATGTGTTTTCGAACTCAAAGAGATATGAAACGTAAAGATTCATACATTCTCAAGTTCGAATTATTTTGACGATAACAATATTTTCTCTAAATTTTCTATAGTGAAAGTAAAAATGCCTATTGAAGCATTTTAAAAAAGTGCCAGTGTGAGACAATTATAGCATTGTGTCAAAAGTCAACGAAACTTATCAAATGAAAAATTTTATTCCATAAACAGTCTAAAATTTTTTAAAGCATAAATAAAATCAAAGGAAGCATCCCCCCTTCTTTTATTACAATTTTAACAGCTGCAGAATAATGTGATTCAACAATTCGGAGAATAACGAAATTAGAAACGAACAAAACGGAGGACGATATCATTTTGAATTAAATTATAATAAAAAATCTTTCTTATATATATATATATATATATAATTATATTTAAGCAAACAAAAGCTTTTCATATTCAGTTTTGCAGGGGAGGGGGAGAGAATGCTTTCTTTGTTTTCACGAGAAAACTAAGAACTCTTTAAGGACCTTTTCCCAAAATTAAGCACTTTTAAGGTGCTTAAAATGGTTTTCAAATTTTAGCTCTTTCCATGACGCTATGCAACCTGAGTAAATTGAAAATCAAATATTTTTCTTTTTTGTTTAACTGTAGTATGTACAGAGATGAAATTGCAATGCAATGTAAGCATTTAGAAACTGAAGATTAATATAAAACTAAGAAAAGATTTATATAAAACTAGAGATATTTTCAGAACTAAAATTTTACAACATTCATTTGACATGGAAATAATCGTCAACAAATACAGTTGTTGAATGGTGTATTTAATTACTTGTATTTAAAACAAATAATTAGGAACATAGTTATATTTATTATGCTTGTATGAAACTACTGTATAGTTTACTTTAAATATACATAATTTCACAATCCTTTAAAAAAATGTAACATGTATGCATTTTAACACTATACAATGATAATTTATACATCTTTAACGATTAAATCATTGTATTGAATTTCTAAGTGCATTATATGAAACCTCATACATCTGTATAAAGCCTTCTTTAAAAGGATTTTAAAATATTCATGTTCGCAAGTATTCTATAGATTGGCATATTTTACCTTCATGGGAAATGAAATAGTTTGTATTGGATACATAAATTATTGAAAGCACTAATTCAAACCAAATGAGAAAAAAAAATATGTTGAAAAATTTTGCTTTTGAAGAAATATAAAATGGCTATTTAAAATTACATTATATATATGTGTATTGCAAAATATTGAGTAAAATACAGACATAAGAAATATGCCTTTGACTGAAATGTGGAAGTATTTTAAAATTGTTAATATTAAATAAAGTAAAAGCAGATGGTATTGAAATAGTTCAGTGTAAATTCACATATACATGACTTGCTTGATCTTGATAATTTATACTGAAAGAAATGCAGAAATTGGCATTATAGTTTGAGAAAAACATTTGCTTGACTAATTCTGCTGCAATTGCTGTATAATAGAAATCAATGTCTAAGTCTATGTAGTTGATTTTAAAAAGTTTTTTAAAAAAGTCTTGATTATTTTTTTAAATCCAAATTTTTGCAATGAATGTGTTTAATATATGAGTATTTTATTTCTCTACATATTTCATTTGAATTCAAAAAAAATAAATGAACAAAAAATGGGTAATGCTTATTAAGTCTTGTCATGCAGCAATTAGGTAAAATTAGTATTTAATAAGAATGTCAATAATTAGTTGGACTTAAGGGAACTAAGAGTTATTGAAACAAGGGGGGGGGGGGGAGGTAAAGAAATGAAAGTAAAATTGAGGAAATATAGATATCTGCAGCAATAAAGTTCTGATAGTTAAATATGAAGATGATGATCATTATCAAAAATGATGATTCAATACTTGTGAAAACATGATATTGATAGAAAGCATTCTTTGCATGTTCTGCAAGGAAAAAAATCACTGAAAAAATAAAATCTTTTAAATAAATGTGTAAACAAACATTTATCAAAATTTAATATTGATTGGTGATAGGTACAAATGTACTTTAAATCAAAATCATCCCACATGTTACTAAAATTTGTAAGTAAATGTAAATAGATAAACATTTACTACATGATAAAAAGAACTATATTTTTATGTTTACTATCCTACATACATCAACACTTGCTAAGAAATTCTTTTATATTTTTGTGTGAATTCAAACCATCATTTTAAGCGTGATATAACAATGATTTAATGATTAATCAGAGTAGATCTGACATAAATTTATTGTTTATCTCCGAAATGTAAACATACACAATCAATTACGTTTGCACGATAGCCAATCACATATACGATTGCATCGGTCATAGGCATATATACACGTAGCGGGATACATTCACGAGCTGGTATTTGTCAATAAGAAAGTGAATTTTGATACACATTCCTGAGGACCTGGGGTACACATTTCCTTCAATCCTCCTCGTATAACAACACACATAAAAAATCCTCTACAATAAAAAATTTGTTTCTGCAACAAAGCAAATATACCAACCCTCATGGCGCCATCTATATATCTAAATTAAAGCTAATAAGTAAAGCATTTTTTAAAAAAGAATTCTTGGAAAGGGGCAAATTCTTTTGCTATTTTGTTACTCTTTTTTTTTTTTTTTCATTTCTTACTGATTTTAGTGTCTTTTGAATTTTAAAACGAATATCTGTCTAGAAATATTTACCGAATACACTATTATCCGTAGCTTTTCAATGGCACGAAACATTTCTCTGAAAAAATTACTCACTTGAAAAGCCTGCAAGATATTTTTAGATTTTTTCTAAAAAAAAGAATTCTGATGACAGCGGAATTCAGATGAATTAGTTGTAATCGTTTCTTTCATTTTTATTTCCCTCCTTTTTAATAGATAATTTCGATTCTGGATAGTAAGATTTTTATTGACTAATAAAATTTGGTAAGATCTTTAGGGAAAACTAATTTTTTCACCCGCAAAATAAATAAATATTATTAATTCATTTTTTTAAATCTTTAAATTGCTTGGAAAATATTGGTAATTCCTTCAATATACCCGATAAGTAATGCAATCTTTTTTCTTTTCCATTGCTGATAACCATGATTTGCCAGCAAGAAAGAAAGGTACCTAAGTCATTTTGCTCTGTGGTGGGAAAAATATTGATTTTTTTTTCACAAATGTGTATTTTGCAGAGTTTAATACAGAATATTCTATTGGGGCTCATTTTCCAAGTGTATTTTGTATCCTGTGTATTTTCACTCTTATGGCATAACTTGTATTTCATAACTGCCATTTGTTCGTTTACAGTAAATAAAATCTAAGTGATGCTAATAATAAGCTAAATGCTGTAAAGTGTTTAAATTTTTCTTCTTAAAAATTCATCAATAATGAAACATTTCTTCCATCCATGTGCTGATTTAATATTAATAAATAATTACCATTAAAACTTTTTACGATCCTATGAATTTAAAAAGAAGGGAACAAGTGCATCTCTGATCTTGTACCTTAATAGCACACATATATTGTACTATATTGACCGATAAATAATAATATTGTATAATGCTGTTGAATATTGAATAAAATATTGGATATATTTTGCAACAAGCTATGCTACCTGTGTAACCAATAAATACGAGCTCAAAAAAATAAAATAAAAGAATTATTACGTAAATGGAATTTCTAAAATACTCAAAATAGGAAATGTCTGCAATTTATTTTTCAGAATGAAGAGCGTTTGGAAACTGATTTATATATATTTTTTAATTTCTATGTTAAAAATTTCTAAAAATACAATTCATTTTCAAACAAGATCAAAAGCAAAAGCATGGAAAATAGGCAGTAGCTATTATACACGTTAGATAAAATTATATAAGACATATAATAATGTAACATTATTAAAGTAAGATTATTTTCACCAGCAATGTATTTGTACAAATTTGCATACATTTCACAAAAAAAAAAGTTGTACTCAAGACAACATCAGAACAATTCTTTGAAATCAGTACATTTTAAACTTTTCTTTTTGGTGAGAAGTAAGTTGGAAATCTTTAAAATAAGAATTTAATGGATGTATTATTTCGAGTTTTAGAAAATTACAAATCAATTTATTTCTAGTATTATAAAATAAATAAAATCTTTTAAGAAATGCTAATATTTTTTTAGATCCCATTTTTATTTATTACTTTTAGCTCTAAATGTACCAACCATATATATAAAGTCTAATATCTAACCGATATGACATGAGCATGTTACGCAACATTAAACAAATATAAAAATATATTTAGAAATTATTAAAAAAAGCTACAAAACATTTTTTTTTTATAATACACATTCAGAAATATTTAAATGTTAAAAAGGTAAAAATATATCCGCAGACAAAAGAATCCTATAAATATATACTGTAGAAAAGCTGTTTTAAAATTTAAAAATATACAAAGAAGTCATTGTATTCACTGTTCCACACTTGTTTATAAACTTTGTATAATTTAATATAGTAACTTGCTCTCTTCTTTAAAGAGAGACGGTTACTTCGCGCAACAGAAGTGCTCCTTCCCCAAATTCATTTTTCTCTGATATTCGCTGACCAAACGTTTCTTTGCTCTTCATTTTGCTTCAACAAACGAAGATTTTTGTCGTTTTATATGTTCCGGCCAAGGTTGGATTTCCTTCTTTTACGCATAATGATACTTGAATCGCTATTTGAAGTCAGATAAAAAGAAATGTATCAGGACCTACACTTAATTCCTTGGTTTATCATTATTTTAAAATCTAAAAGCATCACAATTAATACATTAATACAGAAATTTTATGCACAATTAATACAGAAATTAATTTTCACAATTAATACAGAAATTTTATGCAGTATTGTTAATTGCGCAGACCAATCCAGGAGTATGGATTAAGCCTATATTTTAATATACATAACATAATAAATTCAATTTATAATCGTTTCTAAAAATCAAATGTTTTTTCTCATTTAAATTCAACCTTAAAAATACAGTTTAATTTTCGATTTGGACGCGTTTTCCAAGTTTCTTTAGAACTAATAGTTGCACTGTCTAGGCAATTCTTTAGTTTTGGCTCTAGTTTCATTTCTGAAACAAAGAATCTGTTTCTAAACTCTGAAAAGGTTGCCTATTACTCCCTTTTACCATCTTTACTTTGACATGATTATTGATGATGCTTTATCACATTATTCTCGAATGTTTATGGACTTGCTGATAATAATATGTGAAAATTACGTTCATCTTTAATTCTACTGCCGCAAAATTAACTCAGTTATGGCTTTCTTTCCTGGTCGGATTTTCCTCAAGATTGCCCTTTTAGTACATGTTTATATATATATATATATATATATATATATATATATATATATATATAATTACTGCAAAGAAGCTTAAAATCTACAGATAAATTATCTGTACATTCATGTTACTAATTAAAATCAAAATAGTAAAATTACAGCTATTTTCAAATACATAGCATTGATCCATTTTCAAGAAAAGAAAAACCATGTCAAATTTTAAACCCATTTGTACATGTTAATATAGTAGTGTATAGAATTTGATATTAAAACTGCCAACCAAATTCCATTTATTTTGCATATTTATAGAAAAAAAATACAATGCTTTGTAATATAACAGCATGGAATATCTTAACTAAGGAGGGTTGTGCCGATTTCCGATTTATCGAAAACAAATCGACTTTCAGAAACCAATTTTTGAAAAATATCGGTTTATCATTCTCATGGTAATTAATCATGGCACACAATGAATCGCGTTACAATAAATTGATAGCCACAATTAATTCCGTTTTGGTCTCCGGTGGGCTTAAATTTTGTTGTTTGTTTTTCCCCTTCACACGTAATTTTTGCTAATATTTCTATAAATACTGTCGTATTCTAATATATAAAAAATACTTGTTTTTAAAACAACATTTTGGAATAAAATGTTTCCAGTTCCCTAACTAAATGATACCATTAACAAATTTATATTTAAATGTAATAAAAGATTTAAGCATCTTTTATTGTCATTTATATTTACAGTTCAAGTAAAGTTTTTATGCTTTATCCATCTTAAACATGCGAAATATCTTCCAGAAATAATGGTAAAGTGGTTCTATAATAATATTTA
>JAPMOQ010058983.1:0-12986 GCA_026543055.1 Argiope trifasciata
TTCAAATGATTCGTTTCAAAATTTGGAAGAAATCTGCATATTTTTTTAACTAGGAAGAAATTATTTTAATTCTTAAAATAATTTAAATTAATAATTTAATAAAATTTTCTTTAATAATTTAATAAAAAAATAATTTTAGGAAGAACACATTTTGTCCTTAATTCAGAAATGATAGAAAATTTGTAATTTTTTTAATATTTATTATTATCATGCGAGAATAAGATATTTTGGTTTGAGATTTTCGAAGCTTCAAAATGCTCGGGCAGAAAATTGGCGGTTTATCGCTTTTGAGACATCGAGTTATCGCCTTTAGGGTTGTTAGAAAATAATAATAATAATAAAAAGGTTGTCACATTTGGTGACTTATCGCCAACAAAAAGTTAAAAATTGGCGCGAATGTCCATGTAACCTATTTTCCTGTCTGGCCAATAAAGGGCAGGGACACAAGATATTACAGCCCGAAAGTTATATGTATATATACTAGATGAAAATTATATGTATATGAGATATCTATCTATATCTATATATAAGAATTAATTTTCTATTCTTCTAGCTGACAAAAAAGTTTTGGAGCTCGAAAGAGTTTGAGATGGGGATAAAAAAATACACACCATCGCCTTTCTGAATGCTGTTGATTACAAAACATGAATCATGTGATGTTGTTTTTCCGTTGGATTAATTCTGCGTGATGTTAAAAAATGTTCTCACATGATAACTTGAAATAAGATTTCAAATGTGTAATTTAAAAGAATTATTTTTGATGATTCTAGTGCTTCTAACAAGAAAAAGCAACACTGTCAATTTGAGAACGATTTAGCCATAGAATTGCCTTCGGCATTAGCTCCCCCACGTAGCAAGTGCAAGCACTCAAATGAAGATATTCCGCTCTAAGGTACAAAAGCAAATTGAAACGATCCTAATAATGCGATTCAAAATACCCATCCACTTTCCAGCAGAGAGTTCCGTTTCATCTGAAATGAACCAAGGAAATTGCACAGGAACGAGCCTTGTTTCTGAGGTTTCTGCACTTAGTCAGAAAGATAATCGCTCATCATCTTGGTGAATGGAAGAAGGTGGCTTGGCAAGAACCTCTTATTGGGTGTGCAGACGTGCGTGGAGATGCGAGTTTATTTACGTGTCACTTTCTCCTGAGATGAGCAGGAGTATTTCTTTTTCTCGTTCTTAGTTTGTGCATAGTAATTCTCTCTCGTTCCACTTAAAGCAATGTGGAACTATTCTACAGTTGTTTGTACTAATGTTTCCCATAATACGTATCAACTTGCTCTTGGAAATGAGACAGTAGTCTTTTAATTGGTACGACATTGTTACAAGCCTGTAAAGTTACTTCCCAGTACAGTCATCTGTATTATATGCAGTCAGGTGTCGCATTGAAGATATCTGAGCTTGGTGACAAAAGTTGGCGATTTATCGAAAAATTTGACAACCTTAGGGACAAAATAATTTTTTAAAAAAAATTAAGATAGCCTGTACATTTTATCAACTGAGACTAGTTTTTCTCAGAGGCATGGAGACCTTTCCAAAGATTACGTCACTTCCTATGGAGAGACTATAAAAAGACAAGTGCTCAAGGACAGTCAACTCCTCCTTTAAATTTCATAATCAATATTTTTTAATTTAACGTAGTTGAAATAAACCCATGCTTAACTCCAAGTAGTCCTTGGCGGCATACCCCCTCACCCTCACCCTGACAACAACCAATCAGATTGAGTCCTGACACACGCCACCTCACGAACCCACTCAGCTCCTCAAGACTATTTAACCAGCTGCATCCTGAAATTTTCGAAGATGATCACGGCATTTTAACGACCGCTAGGCCTCACCTTAATTACCATCTTTGGGGATAAGCCCCTGCCAGGGCTAGGCGCCCCGTCTAATCCAACTCATATCGACAGTCACACTGCTCCGATATGAACGAAGATGACCACTGTAAATAATGACCGCCATGTCCTTTGCATTCTAACATAATCGGGGATAAGCCCCTGCCTGGCTACGTCCCGTCAACACAACTCATACCTCAAGGACAGTGGTTTATGATCACAGCAACATACTGTTACATACTGACCGTTTGGTTCCATTCATTCTGTCATTACCAGGGCTAGGAGCTTCGTTAACTCTACTCACGGGAGCAAAGGCAGTGAAGTTGGGAGTTTTGGACAGCAAGAAAGCTAGAGACTGATTGCGCGGTGTTATTGCGATTAATTGGATATTTCTTGTTGATTTATGCAAATGCTGTTGCTTTGTGCTATTTTAGAATTTTAGATTTCGTTACAAATAAAGAGCTTTTTTTTTTGGTAATATTCTGCTAATTGGATTGCCTCCAAATACACTCCCAAGGAAAATTTCGTAACAATATCCATACAGTTCAGGACTGATGGAGTGCTGTGGACAGATTGTGAATTTATCGCAACTTAACTGGATTTCCACACGCTTTGGCACAATATTCTCCCGAATATCAGACTTAACGTGGTGGATAGCAAAAAAGTCGTAAAGGCCGGAGTTCTATGAATTTATTTGTCAGCCCACCAATACCAGAAAGCTAAGTTTTTAACAGCAAAATTGGATTTAAAATACGCATTAAAATCATTGCTATACTACGTATTTTCTCATTATTTATGAAATACTAAATCTTACATTAATCACAAGTTGTGTAGAATGTGGGCGCCACTCGGTGAATCATAGAAGCAGTTGCCAAGTTTTTGCTATTACACCAGAATCTAATCGCTGTATAACGCATAATTTCTCCTCCACAATCACTACAACTGTTTTTCGGTTATCACCTATTTTGATATTGCGCATTCTTGAGATTCGATCTCGGGGCCATTAGGTCAGTAGCTGAGTAACATAATCCCTAGACAAAAGTGTACACTCTGGTCTGGAATGAATGGCTTATGAATTTACCACCACATTACTTCCCCTCCAGTGAGTAGAAGGTGTGACGAACGATGTTATCGCACCAAGTGTTTTTGGCGGGCGACGGACGTTTTTATCGCGCCAAACGTTATGGCGAGCCATGAACATTTTTATCGCTTCAAGCATTATGGCGAATTTTGCTACCGGTATAGGAAGCTGCGAAGATTGGGTTTTTTAGTTCAAAACCAGGGTCTCCAATATGCTTTCTTGTGGTTCTAACTCGTGGTTCTTTGAGTCCGTAGCCGTGTAACTTCTGTACAAAAGTGTATACTCTGGTCTGGAAGTTGTTATCTGGCTTATGAACTTAAGACCACAATATCTTCACTGTGCTACACTTAAAAAAATATTAAGCATACTCCAAGAAAAAATTTCAATACCATACGCATTGTGTAGTTATAATCAGAAATAGCGACAACAATTCAAGTTCGTTATACATTGAAGCAACATGAACAACGGGCAGAACGTTGCCCTTTTCCTGTTACAACTTACATTTTGTACGCGACACGTAGGAGGATCGTAGTAGACGCTCAATTCCAATACCTTGGCAATGTTGCCAATGCAACGCCTTGCCTTCCTCATTTAATAGCGATAAAAAACCACAACTAGACCTGATAGTATAGAAGCCAGATAATCGCGAACCGGATATTTGGGAGTGTGCTGTAATTAAAACAATCTATTAAAAAGCAATAAAACTGAGTATTTGAAATTTTCAAAGTTAAAAGTTCAATAAAGATAGATATGAAAAGTAAAGCTTCCCGCACATACAACTGATAATAAACTAAAACATTGAAATTATCAGAAACACATGGGATTATTTTTTTTAAATCCACAAAAGAAGCAAAACCAACGACTGAAATAACCCAAAAGACAGACAGCCGAGTCTAGAGATCGCAATCAGACACAATAACTCGTTCACCAGTCGATAAATCAGCAAGTTGTTGAACAACCAAGACAGGAAGGATAACACTTTCTTGTGAACCCACGCGCTTCTTGCCGGAACGACAGTTCGAAGAATACGTAACAAGTCATTTGTTCTCTAAGGGAGTGAAATTCGAAGTAAAAGTGATGTCCCTCCCTTCTTCAGGATTTGAAGAACAATGACCAAAAAATGACTACGTAATCAAATCGGCAGTCATCACACCCAGGTCGGAAGAAATAACTGGTGGGCGAATTTGACATGTAACAGAGTAGCGCCAGGAAATATCTATAGGAGGAGAGTTTTGAGTCAAATTCTGAGACTCCACGCCTGTGGTTTGACGATGATGGTTATTCAGTAGAAAGGTATGTAGTCGAAATCACGAACAAAAAATTCGAAACATACCACGCCATTCAAATGGCAAAACAGTGCTGATTGTTTATACAAAATTAGATTTGCATAAATAGTGAAAATAACGCATATGGAAATCTTAAAGTTGAGTAAATAATATGAAATCATGTTATTTCTCTCTTAAAACATCTGTCATTTACGACCTATTTGGAGATGTAAGCACAGCTCAAGACCTTATTTCGGGATATTAAAATTTATCTTGATAATTTTATTCCACATCAAAATGATTAACAGAAAAATGAAGCGTTTGTGTCAACAAAAATATATTTATCTGAATCCAAAACAGCGTAATGTATAGATTAATACAAAAAACCGAGAAAAGTTAAAGAGTGTTAAAAAATACTTTTTTTAAAAGTATATTCAGCATTTGTTGCTAATGTACAATGTGTACTATGCAAAAATTCTCAATTGTTGAGTGTTAATAACAATCTAAGGTCAAAAAAGCGTATTAAAAATTAAATTTATGTAAGATCGCCATCATTTGCAGCTGATTTTGCATAAAATGCAAGAATTTTCTATTATTCGGTATGAGTTAATTTCAATCTAGTACTAGAAATGTGTTAAAAATTATACCTACTTGGTATCGTCGTCATTTACAGCTGATTTCGCATACAATGTAAGAATTTTCTATAATTCAGTAAGTGTTAATAACGTTAGAAAATAGTCTTAAAAATTCTATTTATGTAATATCGTCTTCATTTGCAGCTGGTTTTGAATACTGTGCAAGAATGTTCTAACAATCACAGTAAGTTAATGAATTTAATATTAGAAAAACTCGTTAAAAATTACACCTATGTAGTATCTCCGACATTTGCTGTTGATTCAGCATAACATGCAAGAATTTTCTGACACTCAGTAAGAGTTAATAACATTATAATATTAGAAAAGCGTGTTAAAAATTATAACTATGCAATATTCATCGCCGTTTGCTGCCGACTTTGCATACAAAGAAAGAATTATCTATAGATCAATAAACGTTAATAATGTTCTAATCTTAGAAAAAAAAGCGTTACAAATATACCTATGTAATATCGCTGTCATTCACTTCTGATTTTGCACACAACGCATGATTTTTCTATCTATCAATGAATTTTATGCACAATCTAACGCTAGAAAAGAGTTAAAATTATAAAGGTAGAGACTATATAGAATCGTTGGCATTTTCTAATTCATGTTAAGAGTTTTTAATCAATCAATGAGTTTTAATAAAAATCTTATCTCGAAAAGGCGCGTTAAAAATTATACCTATGTAGTATCGCTATCATTTATAGCCGATTTTGCAAACTAATCAACAATTCCCAATTGATCAGTGAGTGTTAATAATTTAGCGTTAGAATAGAGTAATAGTTTAGTTTTAGTTTATTAACATCCCGCTGTACAGCAACACTAGGGCTATTTTGGGACGGACCTCGTTATTTTGAACCGCAGTCAGATGACGAGGACGACACCTGAGCTGGTACTTCCGCCCCGTCTCCATACCACACCAGTGGCAGGACGTTTGGCCTGACAGATTTAACGTGCAAGAGACCCCCTTACACGAAGGTCCTTCGGTGGAATCGAGTCTCGAACCTGAAACCCTCCAGTTCCGAAGCCGAGATCTTACCACCAGACCACCGCGGCCTCAGAATAGAATAATAAAAATTATTCCTATCGCGTATCTATACCATCTATAATTATACCTATACCATCGCTTTCACTTTCTGCTTATTTTACATACCTTCCAAGATTTTTCTGTCGCTCAGTTAGTGTTAATAATTATCTAATATTAGGAAAAAGTGTTAAAAACTATACCTATGCAGTAACGCCGTTATTTTCTGGTGGTTTTTGCGCAACATGCTAGAATTTTCTATTAATCAGTTAGTTTTAATAATCTAATATTAGAAAAGCTTTTTACATATTATACCTATGCATAATCGCATTCATTTTCCGCTGAATTTGCTTACATAACAAGAATATTTCATTATTCTGTAAATGTTAATAACAATCTAATGTTATAAAAGCATGTTAAAATTATATCTATGTAGTATTCGTCGTCAATTACTGCTGATTTTTTTATAACTGGAAAGAATTTTCTGTTATTCAATAAATGTTAATAACGATCTAAAGTTAGAAAGGCGTGTTAAATTTATATCTAAGCAGTATCATCATCATTTGTTGTTTGATTTTGCATATCTCGTAAGAATTTTTTAAAATCATGCAGTGGTTATCATGATCTAATGTTATAAAAGCATGCTAAAAATTATACTTATGTAATATCAGAATCATTTGCTACTGATTTTGCGTACTATGCAAGTATTTTCTACCAGTCAATGAGTGTTAATAGTAATTTAAACCACGTTATATATATGCAGAAAGGAAATCATTTGCTGCTGATTTTGCATAACCAGTCGCAACGTTTCCTCATTCATTGAACTTTAATAAAATTCAACACAGAATACCAATATGTCAATTCAGCAGGGCCCAACGGGCTAACTCGTATTCAAAATCTTCTGATATCACGGCTGCACCCTCAGCGTTATCGGATAATGTCAACAAAACACTCGTGACATACTTCAAGAGACAATAGCGTATTTCTCAGATTTAGGAGATAATATCAAGAAAAATGCACCGGCAGGATAAGTAGATAATAAACATCAGCAAGTTGAGCAGATACGAGGTAAAAAAACGAAGACAAAAGAGCGTTTTCGTTTTATGACACAAATTGAATCAATGAGATTAATAAATCAAAATAATAAAATATGACACAATATATTTCAAGAAAAACCTTCTTTTGAAAATTAGAGCACGCATCAAACATCTTTTATCGCAAATTTGTAAGTGGAACAATACAATAAAAAAATATAGAAATAAAATTATATTGCCTAAAAGAAAAAAAATTTCTAATGATTTTTAATTTTTTTTAAATTTCTTAAATTAAATTTTTATTTTTAAATACACATACAGAATATTCCCTCAAATCATTACTCAGTTAATTTTCAAATTGAAGATAAGCATATGCTTCCAATTAAAAATATGAGCTAAATCATTCAAAGAATTATATTTTCGAGTTAATAGAAGACGTTCTGAAACAATTGCAGGGCCTACAACTTGATACAATTCCCCAATTTTATTTGTCTTATTTAACAAAATATATTTCATACTCATATTAATTATAAATTTAAATTACTAGGGTAACATTTTTTCAAAAGTTTAAATTTCTAACATACATGATAATTTGAAATTAACATTTTAATTTGTGTATTAAAAATGTTCAATTTCTATAAATTTTGTATGATTTGCGACAAAATTTAAATTCTTTTAAATTAATATTTTTCTTGTAAATTAATAAATAGCAACAAAAAATTTCAGAATATTTTCTTATTCCAACAATTTTCTTTAATTCCCTTTAAAAAAATTCTATTATTCGAGATCAGGTAAGTTGGCATTTTATCAAGCGTAAAAAAATATAGGGTAGTCCTAGGAAATTTCAGTTCGATTTTTTAAAAATCTGAACAGACATGTTAAAATTTAATGTACATGTCATTGTCACATTCTATTGTCAATGTTGCAATGTTATTATTTCAAAAATTTAATATGTTGCAATGATTCTTTATTGTCAAAATTAAAAATATTTATTCTCTTTAAAAATAGAAAATAAGTCAAAACAATACTTTGAATAACCCAAGACAGAAATTATTTTTAAAAAATTCAATATATATATATATATATATATAGATAGATAGATAGATAGATAGATAGATAGATAGATATATAGATATATAGATAGATATATAGATAGATAGATAGATAGATAGGGGTCGATGTTATTTTAGCCCACCTTTGGTGACTTTTTCAAAATTTCGCCAAATAATCAGCGATAATGATTCAAAAATGGCAACCCTGACAACATCTGAAGAGAAATGCGGCAACCCTACGGGGCGCTTATTTTGTACGTCCGATTGGTGCGAAGTCTAATATTCACCCACTAATCAAATACTTTCGATTTGGCAAAATTTTGAAAAATTGGCGAGATTTTGAAAAAGTCGCCAGAGGTAGACTAAAATAGGATTTTACCATAGATAGATATAAATCTATTACAAACATAAAAAATTTCATTTTTAGTATTTTTAATATGAATAAATATATGATAAATTTAATATAATTAATAATTATATTATATATGATTTACTTCGATGTGATAAGTTTAAACATTTTTTTAATTTGTCTACTATAAAATACAATGCATATTTTTAGCTTTTTTTATGCGCTGTTTTTAAAAACTATTAGATTTGTAATTATCATTAGATAGTACAAAATAGATTTACAGAAAGTTTCGAATTTTTAAATCTAATAGTAATGGTTTTCATATTAATTTTAAATATCTTTAAATAAAATATTAATGATAATAAGAGCAAACGCACTCATAAAAATGAATTTAATAGCATGGTAACACGCATTCAGTAATTAATAACGAAATGTGTTAGCATAAAATACATAAAAATAGTTTGAAAAAATTATTAAAAATAGAGGAAGAAATTTTTGGAAACAAAACTGGTCTCAATGAAAAGATATGTTTTGAACGTTAAATCAGAGTAAAAATTGTTATTGTGAAATAACCTGCTTTGAAGACATTGAATAAAAATTTTGGTGAATTTTCAATTAAATATCCAAAAGAAATTATTATTTTTTTTTTCTGAATAAACGTAAATTACATAAAACTTATAATTACCTATAAAGAAAAACATGCCAATTTAGTAATTAATTTGGAAATTTTTTTATGGATGTATGTATATCTTACCAATATAAGTACCAGTATCATAATAAGAACATTTATAAACTTATATACAGTCTAAAAGCCTTTATCTTACCTATATCCCTGGATCCATTCAGAGTGCTGTTGTTTGCTAAAGTAGCAATTTTCGCTAAAGCATCAGTATACTGTCGGGACGCAGCCACCATAGCTGAAAAGAGAAAAATTTCACATTAATTTGATTTTTCTCATGAATATTTACTATGTTTACACATTTTTCAGGAAGTAATTTTCTTTCAAGTTAAGTTGTGTAGTAAATTTTATTGTAACAAATCATAAGTGATAAATTCCCTGTATTTCAAATTGGGATATCCTAGAAATCATAATTAAATTGAATTAAAATGGAGGGAGGGGAAAAGTTTAAAAAAACAGAATAAATATTTGAATATTTATAAAGAAATACCCCAGTAAACAAAAATCGTAAAATATAAAATCGCAAAATATTCGTAGTTTTTACACGCTTTTTTTTCATTTGATATCTTTCATGATCGTATATTTTATGCTTGCAAAGGGAATTTTATTTTCCTCTCAAATTTACGTATCATAATTCTGAAGCTTAATACAATAAATGCTACTCTGAACAATATGAAACATACAAGATAAAAAATATAGAATATATAAAGACTTTATAAACATAATTTTTGAGTAAAAACGACTTGCAACAATTAAAAAAAGCAATAACATATTTCCAAAAGTTATATATTAAGAAATAGATATATTCATCGATATATCAATGCATATCGATTAAATAAAATAATTTTTCTAGTTGCCGACGAAGTACTTTTTTTTTTTTTAAACACGAATTCAATGGATTATAAAATATTAAGAATTTAACTTGCGCATAGATTAGGTTGTATATATTAAATATCGAAAATCATTAAATGAAAGAATAATAAATTATTTATAAAATATTTGAATATTAACTACTCATTTGTTTAGCTACATTATATTCCGCTATAACGGCTTATAAAATAATAATTTTCAATGCTATGCTAAATTTGAGGTTTATCATTTAATTATATTCTGTCATAATAATTAAATGCTCTTAATTATAAAAAATATATCGCCTAATAATTTTGGGTTCCTTTTCTATAGTCCCACTTACCCATCAAAATCAATAAAAAAAAAAAAAGAAATATATATTCTTTCTAAAAAGATTATTAAAATAAAATCAGCTGGAATAATTTTCTATAACTACTTAGCATGCTTGATCTATACTTATAATAAAGCTCAATGTGTGTGTGTGTGTGTGCGTGTGTGTGTTGGCGCTCTACAGGCCAGACCGTTGGACCTACAGCTACCAAATTTGGTACATGTATACCTTGGAGGTCGGGAATGTGCACCTCGGAGCCCTTTTTTCGAATTTTTAATTAGAATTTGAATTAATTAACATTTAAGTGAAATTTCGACGTTTTTCCGCTATAACTTCCGAAAATATTATCGGATAAACATGATTTTAACATCAATTTAAAGATAAAAAAATTAGCTTTCTAATAGTATCAGTATTTTAACATTTAACTTAAGCTTCTATTTGTAATGAATTTTTAAAGAAGCATTTCAACTATATTTTTCAACAATATATTTCGGACAAAACAATAAAATTTAATCTGCAGGAGCACGTTACGAGTGGAAGGGGAAAATTATCTTTTATCAATAGGTTGCCATCAGATAGATAAAAACTCAAATTAAAAAAATAAATAATTATTGCAAATTAAAAATTTAAAAATGCAATTTTCAGCACGTGCCTGCATGAAATGAAATAAATATGAAATATGTTTTTTTCTTTTTAAAAAAAAGAAAATGCAAAGAATTTTTTGTGACTTTTACAATATTATTAATTAAATAAATCAGCTTTGTTTGATAGAAATACATCTATAAAAAAGTCTAAATGAAGTAAATAGCTGCATAGTATGTAGCACGAGTCTATAAATGCTTTAAAAAATGAAGAATATTTAGCTTTTAATTAAAAAGAGATGAACTTGTGATATCAGTGTTTTAATGTATAACTCAAGCTTCTATTTTTAACGAATTTTTAAAGAAATATTTTAACCATGTTTTTTTGAGCACGTGACTGGATAAAATAAAACAATGCCGGAAGTTCAAATAAAAAAAACTATCATCGCAAATCAAATCTAAAGAAATACAACTTTCAGCATGTGACTGGATAAAATAACATAAATACAAAATGAGATATCTTCTAAAAAAATAAATGCAAGGCAATGGATTCTATGATCGTTTGCAATAGATATATAATTAATTCCATAAATTATCTTTATTTACAGTAAACCTGGTTGAATTTAGACAGGATATGCATTGAAATCCCGACTTAATAGCATATTTCTATAATCGGTTGTAATATCTGTATCATTAATTCAATAATTTTTCCCCTTTTTCGCTTTCTTTAAAAAACATATTTAACATTTTGTTAACATTTTGTTAACATCACTGAAAAAAACATTTTTAAAATTTTGGAAGCATAATCGATAAATTGTTAGAGCATTAAACTCAAAAAGTTTTTTCGAATAAAGTTACCGACTCTTTAACTACTAATAACTGAATCTTTTAACTTTAACTATTTCTTAAATTTTGGCTAATGAATATGTGATTTAATTGAAAATTTTAGAACGCATTACTCATGGCGAACCAGCTGGTCGCCAAAGGCGGCTAGTCTATAATAAATGTATTTAAATCTTAGAAACACGCGACCTTTTTTTTAGAGATTAATCGCAGAGATGCAGATAATACATAAGTACCAGAATTTGAGTATGTATTGAATATGTATTATTAAATAACCATATTAATTAATAAAAAAAGAAAATTTTATAAATTTATTAAAAATTAAGTTATTTTCTCTTCCGACTGAAATCAAAATTTGACACAGAACTACAAAGTAATGACATGCCGAATATCATACATTTAAGTTATTGCATTTTTGGCATATAGCATTTACGCGTTCGTCGAAGAAAAATCAACTCTTAGATAAATATGATTCACAGTTTATGAAGTCCTATACATTAAAATACTTAAACCATGAAAAAAAATTTCTTTTGTTGTCAAGTTGATATGCATATCACATAACAGACTGAGAGACAATATGGTTCACAGTTTATGAAGCCATATACATTATAGTGCTAAAACGGTAAACAAAATTTCATTTATTTGTCACATTTTTTAATTATGTTGATATATGCATGTCATATAACAGGTCGAAAGACAACTTCTTGATTAATCTAGTTCAGAATTGATATATTTACATTTTAGATATTAAATCAGGGTATCAAAATACATAAATCCAGATCGATCCAGTTTCTAGTTAACCTATCAATTTATATTCGGATAGCTAGACTTCAACTGAATGGATTTTGGTCAAAACTAGATTGAAATCTAAAAATTTGAAGTAAATAATAAATGCCAAATTTCACATGTCTAGCTCAAAATGGCACCAGAGCTATTGTGTTCACAAAGATGCAGTGAAATTGCTTTTGCTGATTCAGGTTCTGAAATGTCGCGATTCTACGAAGTCGATTTTTCGATTTTTTAAAAATTACTTCAATATTTTATTTTTGCATACCTCGTGTAAGAAAAAATTTAAATATATATAGAAAATAAATAATGGATATTTTGCTAGATTTTTTGAAACGGGAAAATAAAGTTATTAAAAATGTGCACTGCTTGAGATTAAAATTTCTCAAAATCTGTTATTGCATAAAAATAAAAGACGTTGAAAATAAAATTAAAAAATAACCATATTAATTAATAAAAAAAGAAAATTTTATAAATTTATTAAAAATTAAGTTATTTTATTAAGATTAAAACTTGAATTTATGTAGATGCTTGTTGCGACATAACTCATATATTTTATGTAAAAATAACTCGCGTTAAGTTTATTCATTACTAGCCGCCTTTGGCGACCAGCTGGTTCGCCATGAGTAATGCTTT
>JAPMOQ010058989.1:0-12534 GCA_026543055.1 Argiope trifasciata
TACAGGCACAAATCTTGCCAAGCAGATTTTTGACGAAAGCCCACTGCTGCAATTTTGGTGTAGATGATAAAATGGCTGCGACTTTCGATAAAAATATAGCGGCAAAAGGTTACCGGCGACAGTATTCCGTTTGCGTTGGTTGCATCATTATTGGCGACTTTTCGCCTGCGACGGTATAATGGAAAGCTAACCAAAAAACGAATTATATCTTACAAAATAGCAAATATCAAGAATCATTTGGTGTTATTCCCACAATATTTTCCCTTTATCCATGGCTCAAAAAAAGAAGAGAAGTATCACTGCACGACTTTTAAACCGTATGATTATAACTCCAGCTCTGCTGTATAGATTTGGACTATACTATCAACTTCTATGCTAAGTTTGTAATCTCGAATATAACATTGAACGCATCCTCTTGTTTTGTTCCAATTACGCAAATCATAGGACAAATCTTTTTGCAAAACTTAAAATTGATCTTCATTCTTGTTCTTTCTTCAAAACGTTTATTGAAAAGGTTATTTCCAATAAGCAGCATCTTCGGATTTTTCTCCAATCTCTGAAACTTTTCTATATTTATTGAATGAACTCTTTTGGAATTAGGGGATAACTGCCTGTATGGTCAAAAACCCCATTCTCAAATCATTTCAACCCAACCAACTCAAGGTGAGACTCAATGTCAATAAATGAATGACCAGACCAAAAAACTTTCATTTTTTGAAACTTTTAATTTATAAAACTTTTATTTGAAACATTTTATAGCAAGAATTCTCTATTTTCTGCAAACAGGAGCATGGGATATGTGTTTAATGAATAGTGCTAAAATATTTCGTTTGGGAAATGTTCACGATCTTAGGCAATTTTCTGACAATAAAGCGCTGATGTGCGAATGATACACAAATACGAGAAAATCGAAAAAATATTTTTGACAGTTTTTTTAGGGATTAATTAAAACCAAAATTTGACTAAAAACTATAATTGCAGTCACAAGATATCAAACCAAATTTCATTTATTTAATTTAGGCATCATAGTGCTTTTGAGTTATCGCATTTATATTCCTTCTAAAATATAGACCAACAGAAGGTCAATCTCCTGTTGAATTTGAGCAAACTTTGATAAGGATATAGACTTTAAATACTAAATCTACATGCAAAATTTTATTCATCAAGTTCTGTACTTTTTAAAATAATCAAATTCACTTGTTTATAGACAATCAAACATATAGATTTTCTTAGAATGAATTTCTTTCAAACTTTGTGGCCATGGTAGCCTGGTAGTAAGGTCTCGGCTTCAGAACCGGGGGGTTTCAGGCTCGAGACTCGATTCCACCTAAGAACCGTCGTGTGAGAGGGGTCTCTTACATGTTAAATATGTCAGGCCAAATGTCCTCCAGCTGGTGTGGCGTGGTGAGGAGAGGAGGACACCAGTTCAGGTATTGTCCTCTGATCGTGTCCCAAAATAACCCTCGTGTTCCTTTAAAACGGGACGTTACTACAGCTAAACTAAACTTTCAAAATTTAATAGGAACTTTCAAATTTAATGAGAAGATATCTTATCAAATTTCATTCGTCTATTTAAAAGCGATTTTGATTTATTGCCTTTACAAGCAGACGAACAAACATAATTCTTAAAATGTGGTTTTTAGATCCCCCCCTCAGTGCGTATATAAGAAGGGGGGAGAGAGTCTGAAACTAAAAAAATTCATCAAGATTTCGAATATTTTTGATAATTACAATACTTTCTTTTTGTACATTTCTTGTACTTAGTACTTTCTTTCTTTTTGTACATACGAGAAAGTATAAATGGAACATTAATGCTTCTTTATTTGAACAGCATAATACAGAATATTTCGAAAACAATTTAATGTTTTTGTAAATAAATGAATACAATTAATTTTAATAAGATATGTGAAAATTAGAAGATTTAGTTTCGAAAATTATTGACATAAAGTTCATATGGATTAATCCAGCTAGTATGCTATAATAGTAAAATTACGGAAACCATAAAAAAATTTGGTACTTTTCCGTTACACCGGCGCAAATATCGCCAAGCTAACTTTTTGACAACAGCACACGATCGCATTTTGGCGCGGGCGACAAAATGGCCGCGACTTTCTTCAAAAATGTAGCAGTACAAGGTTACCGGTGGCGATATTCCGATTGGCGTTGGTTGCATCATTATTGGCGATTTTTCGGCTGCGCCGGTATAATGGAAAAGTACCGAAAATTCTTTATATAAAAAAAGTGCAGTTTAATATCTAATTTTGAGTGAGTCCAGAAAAAGGAAGTAAAGCGTAATAAAAGTTTCGATTGCTCTTTGGTAAATATTGACAGATGTAATTAGATTTCTGATACTGCCTTTACGTGTAAGGAAGGATTTTAGAAGCGGAGGTATTTTACGCTCTACGTAATAGCAGGTGTTCGGTTAAACCAATATGGATACTAAACGTGATATTTTGATGAATTTGTCTTCGGATATTTGCAACTTGAAAAATGAACGATAAAGGATAACATACTGGCGGTGATCTGCGAAGAATGAGCTTATGGTAAATCAAACTTTTGAATTTTTTTTGTTAAACTGTTTCATGAAACTTCAGACCGAAATTATTACGCTGTTTTATAATATATTAAATATATAATTACAAAATTATATTTGAATCGATAATTTTTTATACTATTCAAATATATTATTTTGTACTCAAAAAATAAAAATGTTTATTTAAAATATTTTTTTGGATATTCTTTTACTGTGCATATTTATGTAAGATAATTGCTCAGCCTAAATTTATCAATTTTGTTTTAAAACAATTTCTTTGTGTTTCAAATTTAAATTGTCTTTTGAAATTCAGGTTTATAGAATTTGAAAATACATTTGCACTTTAAACCAAAATGTTATAATAAATATAATACTAATTATCAATTGACCACATTAAACTGAAAATGTATTTTTAAATTCATGTTTATAGAATTTAACAATACATTTGCACTTTAAACCAAAACTTTATAGTAAATATTATACTATTTATCAATGGATCAAACTTATAAATAGTTTCTCTCTCTCTGTTTTTGATTTGTCGATTTGTTTTTTTAAGCAAATGTTAATTCATTCATAAGTCAGACGTAGTATGGATTACAAATCTTTGTATCGAAATGAAAAAAAAAATGTTGCAGGAATATTGAACATAAGAATTTAAAGAGGCAAATATTAATATTTTTTATATTAGATTTTTTTTCGAATAACTTATTTTTTCGTACAAGAAGTAGAGACAAAGTTTATTGTAACCATAAAAAATGAGCACATTTTTGAAGATTGATTTTAAAATTTGAGAAATTTTCCAATTTTAAGATAATTCTTTTGAAATAATCATAAATTCATAATTTTTTTCGCTACTATCGTTATAAATTTGGCAATAACTCCATGAAACATTTTCCAGTTTTTTCTTATTATAGTATAGCGTACATTTTAATAACTGGACATTTTGGCCGTTCTCCTTTATTTTCTTGTGTTAATTTTGTAACTTCCTTATTTTATTGCCAGGATTTCTATAACTTGAGAGTAAATTCAGTTATTTTTTTAGCTATAAAAGCTTTGTATTGAAAGGACTTTAAAGAATTTTATTAATTATCCAGTTTATATTTCATTTATCTAATTTAATAATTTTATTTTATATCTCATATATATGCTGAACGTGGATACAAGTAATATGTAGTAGGTAGATTACAACTGGAGCCCTACAACGAATGTAAACAAAGTACAAGTACTTTCCAATGCACTTAGTACAAAACCATACGAGAAGTGATATCGTAATAACTCATTAAAAATTCATTAAAATAATTCATTTTATAATAATTTTATTAGACTTACTTAGAAATAATCACGATTTTTTAGAAAAACATTATTATCTTTTAATTTTATTTCTTATAATTTGATTTTTAAATTTTTTCATAAATATTGTTTGAGTTTCATTCGTTAATTAAAATTTTCGTTTCGATTTTAGGTGTTTTTCAATTGAATTTTCTTCTGATTTGTATTATGATTACTTTTAAAGATTAAACTTATTTATTTCAGCGACTGAATTTTATTTTTGATTTTGACAGTTTCATGCAATTGGATTTCTTTGTACATATTACTATTGAAATTTCATTCCCACATTTTCTTGAAAAAATTATAGCCAATTTTATAAAGAAACAATTTCAAATTCAGAATGAGCACCACAAAATCATTTATAAAATCATCTGAATATGAGTGGTAATAAATTATGGCGTGGAGTATTATCATGCAATGCAAATGGACTGGATGGGAAAAAAGTGAAAGTTAAAATATTCTACGATTTTAGAAATTTCCTCAAAAATCGTTTATTAAATAATTGAGAAAAAAATGAGCATAAAACATTTTATATAGTTCTTGAATCCTAATTTTTTCAGAAGTTAGAAACTTTATATTAGGTTATTCGGATATGAGTATTTATGAGAGATTCGTTTATTTCAAGACAAATAAACGAATTTTTGTGACGTAAAAACAACGTGATGTAATCGTTTTAATTGCTATAACCTATAAAGCTGAGTAAATATTGGGTCACAAAACTGTCATAAGTGTCACAAAATGTGGAGTAATCATTTGATTAAAAAACTTTTTTTTTTCAAAAAAGAGATTTAATAGATATCAAACACAATCATTATTTATGGCAAAGCTTGTCTCTTTAATTGGCTAAATTTAGCAAAAACATGCAAATAAATGTTAGCGTTTTAAAATTGCTACAAATTTTAAATACAAAAACTGAAATTAAAAAAAAAATTGCTAGGTGCTAAAAATCATATAATGGAGGAATCAAGTCACAATGCATACTAGATTTCTGTTCATTACTTGAAAAGGAAATCATGAGTTAAATTTATTGAAAATTAAATCATGAGTTTGTTTATAATTTCAGTTTATATTGAATATTTTGAAAGCCTCTTACAAATCTGAGTTTTTAGCTTTTTCTATCCAAATTTTTGACAAAAGGATTTTTTTTGTAGAAATAACAGTTTTATTACTTTCAGGATCTAAATGAACTTAATTTTTATTTTTCATTTGACTCACATAATCTTTACGCCACATCGATTTTCCTAAATAATGCTGCAGATATGTAATGATGATATTTTTTTTTTACTTTCTAAATTAGAATATAGGCAAGATTTTTTTAATTCCTAATCTCCACTCCAGACATTCTTAATTTTCGTGTCATTTTCATCCTCTTTTCTAAATTTTACTATAGTCATAGTTTTTTTAATTTATATTGTAATTATTTTTTCAATTCGTAATGTTTTTTCAATCATGCATTACCTTCACTTAATTTCTATTCTATTTTCAAAATTTTATTACAGATAGTTCTTTTGTTTTCTAAATTGGATTATAGATATCTTTTTAATCTATAACATTGTTTTAGACATACACAATCTTCATTATTTTTTTTTCTATTTCTAAATTAGATTACAGACGTATTATAATTATTTGAGTTGTTCTTCAAATCAATTTTTTCGGCAATATTTCTTTTTCTTCGATTATATTGGATGAGATTTATAAATAAGCAAGCATATGCATAATTTTTTATTAACATGTAATTATAAATTTTATTTATTATTTAATTTATTCATATGTATATTTATCTATATATATTGATTTTTATAGTTAGCTTGCATAAGTAATAATTTAATTCTTTTAATGCTTTTCATTATTTTGGTAAATTCTACGTGCAAAGGGCAGCGGTGGCATGGTGGTAAGATCTCGGTTTCAGAACTGGAGGGTTTCAGGTTCGAGACTCGATTCTACCCAAGAACCGTCATTTGAGGGGGTCTCTTGCACGTTAAATCTGTCAGGCCAAACGTCCTCCCGTTGGTGTAGTGTGAAGACGGGGGTGCCAGTTCAGGTGTCGTCCTCGTCATCTGCCGGTGGTTCAAAATGACGAGGTCCGTCCCAAAATAGCCCTCGTGTTGCTTTAAAACGGGACGTTAATATAACTAAGCTAAACTTCAGAACATATGAACAGTTTCTTATGATTGTATCGGAGTTTGATAAAATATTTTGATAAAATTTTGAAGAAAAGCCATTTCCCATTGTATTTTGATTTTAAAATCATTAGATGTAATTATTTAAAATTTTCAAATCTTCAGTTCTGTGGATTACTACGACTGTAACTTTCGCGCAGTTCAATTCCAATTTCTATATTTGGAATCTAACATTCTTAATCTTTGTGATGAATTTTCCTATACTAAGAAAAATTGCTATCTAATTCTGTTTTTTTTAATAATGCCATTTACTTTCTGTCTATTCCTTTTCAGTATGTTCTTGCTGTTAAAGATCTTCTCATCATTACAATCCAGCTGCAATCCCCATGTAGAAATCTTTACAAGCATTTTGTTGCTGGAGAACGAATAATAATTCCATTGATTTTCATACCATTACGCCACAGTTGAAGTCGAACGAATCTTCTTATCATCAATCATTATGATATCCTAATCCATCTACAGTGGAGACAGCCTTATCAGCAACGATCTTTTCCTGCAAAAACAGCAGTAAATTGAATCAAGTCAACAACAAGCAATACACAATAGTAATGATTTTTTCTACAAAAGGCTACGTAGATTGAATTGTCATCAACAAACAATATAACTGAATCTTGATATTTGTAACCACTTTTATTGTGGGTTAGTAAAATTACAAATAATAGAATTTTGTCTTAAGCAATCTTTACATCAAACGTGCAACATCACAGCCTAACTTCAAATCAACCAAATTTGCCACCAATAACCTTCTAATCATTTCACCTGCAAGAATCATGCAACTTTCAGTCTTCGAAATATTATGGTCCATTTGAAGATGGAAGACGTTTTAAACCATTATATTACAGATAGATCCAAATAAGTGGATGTTGCAATCTTCACTCATCATATCATCATTTGATATTCGATCAAATGCAATCTCATTCATTGTATTAATTTATAACTGGACTTTTTGAAAGGGCACACAATGGCAGTGTCTGCATCCAACGTCTTCAGGCGACTGATTGTACCATGCATGCGTAGAAGACAGTTGCTTTTGTTCATCCTAATTTTGTACGGAATTGCATTCTTATTCTTAAGGGATCAAATTTGGAATGTTTTTAGCCTTGTTCGTTCTAGGACATCACTTGTGCAAATCATCACAGAAGAAACACCTAGGAGAAGACTGATTTTCCTTCAGTTGGTAAGTGGCCTATTTATTTTCCCTTTTGTTCTTATATTTTGATATCCTTCAGAAATACAATAAAATTTACAGAATCATCGTTTACAAAAAATGTTTTATAAACACCTGTGTCTGGATTATAGATTAAAAAAAAATCTTAATCTTAATCCAACAGCTAATTTCTAAGTTATTTGTCCTCGGTATATACATTCCAGTTATTATTCTAGAACAATGCCTTAAATATCGTAAAGTGTTATAATTTATATTGTCTGAGCCAATAAATGTATTTTTTGAGAAAAGTGATATATCTAAATTATTAGACTATCCTTAGATCCAATACTGATATTTCAAAAAAAAAAAAAAAAAATCCACTTTTCATAGCCTAAAAATAATGGAATTATAAGACCTTAAACTTTTTAAAAATATTATGCCGATCAATTGCCAATTCAAAGAAGTGCCATCTATTGATAAGCAAATCGTTCTTTCTTTTAAATTATTTATATTTAAATAATATGAAAATGTCTAAATTATTGATACTTGGATATATTGTGTTGTTTCTCTGTTCCTTACTTTAATCTTCAATTTTCGTCCAATCTTGATGAAGTTTTCATGCTCTTAAATAAAAAAGAAAAGTTTTTGTCAGTTTCTTAGTTTAATAGTTAATTGAAATCTTGATTTATTTAAAATGAAGTCAATTTTCGGCATTTTTCAGCTTTTAAAAATATTGTTTCAAAAAATGGATTTAAAAGCATTTTAAGATTTTAGAAGTTACATTTTTTACAATGCTAATTTATTTATCATATAATCTGCTTTAAAGCCAATAGATTTATTAAAATAAATATATATTTATTATTTACAAAAAAATGCTTTTCAATGTTATAATATCAAATACTTTAATTTCATTATCTTTTTCCATAAATAAAATTTGCTTTCCTGGAAATGTTAACTCTTTAACTTCATAGAAAATTTTCGCCTTTTCTGTAATTTGACATTTTATAATTTTTTAGGTATATTTATTAACTGAAGTCCATTTAAAGATATGATTTCTTAAAATTCGCTTGATAGATTTTGAATAATAAATTTTTTTAGAACACATATTCTTCATAAAATGACAATGAAATTTGTATTCCGTTTAAGATCAAAAAATTTTAACTAAAGATTTTTAATAGTAATTTCATCGCGCAATTATAATAATTTTTGTTAGCAAATTTTGCTGAGGGAAAAATGAAAATAAAATAAATTATTTCAAAAATCTGACAGTAAAGTAATTTTTAATAATTTCCAGATGTGAGTTTTGGATATTTAGTTACTTTTTTAGATTTATCTTCTATCAGCTTTTCAAAAATCATTTGTCACTCAAAATACATGCCATTGCAACTATTTCATAGCTTTTTGTCACATGTTAAATTTTGTTTTTCGATTTTTCTTTGTTTAATCCCCAATATTAAATAATTTATATCGCAAACAAACATAGACAATCACGTAGCATAGCTTTAATGTTCAATACAATTTGTTGCTTAAAAGTATTTGAATGGGATTAAAAATACTTTATTGATCATCAGCATATAATTATGATTAAGAGATTTTATAGATATCAAACTCAATCATTATTTATGGCAAAGCTTGTCTCTTTAATTGGCTAAATTCAGCAAAAACATGCAAATAAATGTTAGCGTTTTAAAATTGCTACAAATTTTAAATAAAAAATCTGAAAATTAAAAAAAAATTGCTAGGTGCTAAAAATTATATAATGGAGAAATCAAGTCACAATGCATACTAGATTTCTGTTCATTACTTGAAAAGGAAATCATGAGTTAAATTGATTGAAAATTGAATCATGAGTATCACGAGTTTGTTATTAATTTCAGTTCATATTGAATATTTTGAGAACCGTCTCACAAATCTGAGTCTTTAGTTTTCTATCCAAATTTTTGATAAAAGGATTTTTTTTGTAGAAATAACTGTTTTATTATTATGTTCAGGATCTAAATGAACCTAATTTTTATTTTTCCTTTGACTCACATAATATTTATGCTGTATCCCTTTTTAATAAATAATGTTGCAGATATGTAATGAGAATGTTATCTTTTACTTTCCAAATTAGATTAAAGGCAAGATTTTTAAATTCCTAATTTCCATTCCAGTCATACTTAATTTTCGTTTCATTTTCACGCCTTTTTCTAAATTTCACTATAGTCATAGCTTTTTTTACATTTTTAAACATATATTGTAATTATTTTTTCAACAAATAATGTTCTTTCAATCATGCATTACCTTCATTTAATTTCTATTCGCTTTTCAAAATTTTATTGCAGATAGTTCTTTTGTTTTCTAAATTGGATTATAGATATCATTTTAATCCATAACAATGTTTTAGACATACACAATATTCATTTTTAAAAAATTTTAAATTAGATTACAGATATCATATTATTATTTGAATTGTTGTTCAGATCATTTTTTCCGTACAGTCAATTTTCTTTGATTCTATTGGATTTATAAATAAGCACGAATGTACAAAATTTTTTATTAACATGTTATTATAAATTTTATTTATTATTTTATTTATTCACATGTATATTTATCTATATATATGGATTTTTATAGTTAGCTTGCATAAATAATAATTTAATTCTTTTAATGCTTTTCATTATTTTGGTTAATTCTACATGCAAGGGGCCGCGGTGGCCTGGTGGTAAGATCTCAGCTTCAGAACCGGAGGGTTTCAGGTTCGAGACTCGATTCTACCAAAGAACCGTCATGTGAGGGGGTCTCTTGTACGTTAAATCTGTCACGCCAAACGTCCTCCCGCTGATGTAGTGTGAAGACGGGAGTGCCAGCCCAGGTGTCGTCCTCGTCATCTGAATGTGATTCAAAATGACGAGGTCCGTCCCAAAATAGCCCTCGTGTTGCTTTAAAATGGGACGTTAATAAAACTAAACAATCTATATGTAAAACTCATAGAAAGCTCATCATTTGGATTTTGACAGTCCGGATTCTTGTTTGAAGTACATAAAAATAGTCCAAAGAATGATATATAAAAATGTACAAAAATTTTTAACTAAAAATAGCCTAATAACCCATCTGTGAATCATAGCTTTAGAAAAAGATATGAGGGATAAATATGACGTTATATTCGGTGCACACAAAAATTGTTTTTTGGATGTATGAACAACTGTATTTGCACAGAAAGAATGTACATCGTGCATATCGAGATACGCATGCCGAACCGTGAATGATTTACTGCAGACGTTGCAACAGCGTGGTGTCTACAGAAATACACGCATCTCTAGGATGAGAAATTAAGTCGCTTTCTATCGTAAATAAATTTCAACAAACCAGTTGTTACAGATGATGTCGAATGAAAAAATCCAATGATTTCAAATCAGGCGATCGCATTGGGTGTAAAACTGGATATCTCATGTCTAATCTAATTGTTTGGGTATTCCATATGCAGTCAATCATGCCCCAAAATTTAAATGTTAGAACCTTAAATCATGTATTGCTGCTAGGGGTAAGTCATTTAGGAAATCGATTAAACCATTGTAGTTAAATACTATGTATGACTGTTCCATAAGAGTTGTTCAAACAGCAGATATTTTCCAATCATGCAAATGTTTAGCATTCCAGTACATACATTTACATAGAAGCATAACTGATGTCCTTATATTGGGATTGCATCAGGATTGGACTCTTATACATATGGTTTATGTCACTTCTGATGACCCCATCTCATATGAAGCAGGCTTCATTCATCTTTCAAGATATATGTTGCGACACTAATATCATCTTCATGTTTTTGAAATAACCTTTCGAAAAAAAATGCGTTGCTGAAAATCATCTAATTATAGACTTTTCGAGGTTGTGATTTTAAAAAGGTATAGCCACTCTAGTTCTAATAACCTGTGCATAGTACTTGTATTCATTTGGGCTCTTAAATCAGCGTGTGCGTGCTCAGTTTAGGAAATTCCTCCACACACCAAACTATTGCATCTTTTTATGTTGACATAAGCTTCCGCTCATTTTTCTACCAAACATTGTTAAGAATTCAGTGACCCACGTGATCTTCCTGGTAGGAGCTAGCCATCAATCATTTAAACTTCACGTGGTACCACTGTTGCTGCTTGTTTATATATATTTTTAGGCGAAGTGAACTTGACCCTCGGATGGTGGGGAGTGTGATCTTGGCTCTCTCTCTCTTCCGAAATAAACCGTCGTGCAGTTTTCTAGACTCACTACACTATGGTCTGCCTTTTGTTGTTATGTTATCTAATAAATCCCAGAAAAGACAACCTGTGTTCTAGTTATTTAACCAAGCAACAATCTTCACTATCACGTAAATTATTGCTGTGTCTAGAAACGCATCAATAATTAATTTTAATCTAAAAATCTTTAAACATCGTGGAGATAATGTATCTATGATTTCCTTATTTATCAGTCTGTCGTCCAACCTGCGAATAATTTTGGCATCAGAGGGAAGATAAGATTGATGAAGACAACAAACTTCCTAACAGTTTGCAATGCAATGCAATTTCATTGACTGTAGACAAAGAATATGTCACCATATTTATGAATAAAATTTGTTGCTACCATACGAAGATTAACGATACAATAATTTAAATATGATTGAAATGACAGTGTGCAAGGTGAAATGTTCTCGGAATAGAACTTGGGACCTTTGGGTCTGAAAGTCTAGTAACATAACCACAGGACAAAAGCAATTGCGCATTCCCGTGGATGTTATCTGGCTTATTAAGATATCACCACAATTGCATCAGGATTGGGTTCTTATCACATATGGTTGATGTCACTTCTGATAACCCCATCTCATATGAAGCATGCTTCATTCATCTTTCAAGATATATGTAGCGACACTAATATCCTCTTCATGTTATTGAAATAACCTTTCGCAAAAAAAAAAAAAATGCGTAGCTGAAAATCATCTAATAACCTTTCGTGGTTGTGAATTAAAAAAGGTATAGCCACTCTACTTCTAAGAACCTGTGCATAGTATTTGCATTTATTTGGGCTTTTAAGTCAGAATGTGTATGCTCAGTTCAGGTAATTCTTACACCAAAGTATAGCATCTTCCTATGTTGACATCAGCTTCCACGCGTTCTTCTACCAAACATCATGGGGATAATTCAGCACTTATCAATATTTATTACAGATTTCAGTACTTATCTGTTTGTCGTCCAATCTACGAATAATTTTGGTATCAGGAGGGTTGTAAGGTTGATGAAGACCACTAACTTCCTAACAGTTTGTAATGCATTACCACTTCATTGACTGAAGACAAAGAATATGTTACCATATTTATAAATAAAATTTATTGC
>JAPMOQ010058996.1:0-39600 GCA_026543055.1 Argiope trifasciata
AAAAAAAATCTTATTATTCACGAATTAAAATTAAAAACAATAAAATAAGTCTTGTTCGGCCATGAATATTTTAGACCAAAGATGAATTTTCATAAATGTTGCAATCCGAAGGTATCATAGAATCACACCAATTGCCGATTGATTTGATTACCAACGTACCCAACGGAAAATAGGTCACTTTACATTTATTTAAGAAACATGGACTCCCCAGAATATATGTGTGAGCAAGAATAAGGAAAGAAGATTATAAAATAATTCTAGAATTTTCCATGTCTTTCCTCAAACGAGTAGATGAATGCTTATAGATTTTATGCTACAAACAACCTTTTTTATGTAAAGAGAAACTATTCCTGTATGTAGCAAACAGCGTTCTTCGGAAAAATGACTAAAGGATCTATCTTATTCTCACATTATCTCTTGCAATTTTGTGAGAATTCTAATCCAAGATAAATTTGTCCTTGACATGATACACAATTGCTATTTCATTTATGTGGAATTTACCATTGCAATTTGTTAAAAATGTGGTCAACAACTTACTGAAAAACGTTTTTTTTTTAGTACTCCCTTAAATAAAATTTATTGACATATTGATTTGCCTTATTTGAAAACAAAATCATGCCGCGGAAAAATTTGCTTTAATTTTATTGATTTTTTTTATTTATTTATTTTGTATTTTCAGATTTTTAAATAAAATATCAATTAGGCAAAATGAAATATTTCAATACCATTTGCTTTTTACATGAAACAGATTCTGAAATTTTTTTTAAAAAAAGTAAGAATGCCTCAAAATACGTAAAAGAGTAAAAATGCCTCGATGTGCACTGCCTTCTAAAGAATGAATTTCTATTTCAAAGTCACAACTCTGTCACCCAAACTTTTCCTTTAAAAATTTGCATCATATGATTTAATTTTTCAACAACAGAAATTAAAAATCCAGTATTGTTTTCTAAGCATTTTACATTTCCTGCAGTACAGCAGTTACAATGAATTTAAATTAGATTAGATTAGATTATATGTTTAAGATATTAATATCTTGTTCTTAAAAACTTCTGACTGAAAATGAAAAGAAGACAATTTTGTATAGCAGTGAAAAGTTATATAAAAGAACATTTAAATTACAGTTTCCAGATTATTATTTTTTTCCCCCTTTTACTGTAACTGTCACTAGAAAATGATTCTTGAGGTTTCAGCGGTGTAAATAAACATGCCTCCTGGAGCGATGTCATTTAATAATTTTACTTTTTTCTTTATGAAAGGAAATATGTGTTGACATTTAATTCAGATGATTCTTATGTACCAAAAAGTTTTCTGAAATTGAATTATTACTATTTTGGAATTCAATTTCAGTTCAGCTAGAATTCATCAATATTTAGCGGAGAATGAAAAACGACACTCAGATTTAAATTTTGTTTATCGAATCATCTTATATTTATTTTGCCCTTTTTGTTATCATCATGAGTTACCGTAGCCATATCTATCCTATCTGTAAAATAACTCCTGTATTTGATTCTATTGTTTTGGATGAATACGTTTTGACTGTCGATTTTTACTTACCACTTGATCTTATTAACAGTTTAGAACAACCAGATTATTTTACTGATGATTTTGACACTCATCATTTCTCTGACGATGCATCAAACGGTCATGTCACTGAATATTTTCCGAGTCTAACTGTTTGTCCTTGTATCATAAATGCAGTCAATGATACTTACTCTAGAAAGTTGAATATTAAATTGGATGCTCTTTTATTTTCGATCATCACTTGGGAATTAAGAAACTCAAAAGTATTTCGTTCAAATGTTCTGTCGAATTTCTATTCATTTTCGAGAAAAAGATTTGCTGGTCAGAAAATAACTTGCACATTATGCCAACGATTGTTGTGGATATTATGTGTTACTGTATATTTGAAGTTACCGAGTAAAAACATCATTGATCATAAATGGTATGTAAAAAATTTTATGTAAGGTATTTTTTAAAAATCTGATTACCTGCTTAAAAGATTTCATTGCAATTTTGTAACTGTTTAAATAAACTTGATCAAAATGGGCTTTTATTAATTAATTAGAATATTTTCTATTTTAAATAGTAGTTAAAAACTATGCTTAAGTTATATAATATTGTTTTAATGGTGCTTGGATATATGGACAAAGATGAAATTTCTTTAAAACTTATGATTATGAACTGAAAAAATTTTTAGGAGATAAATATTTTTCTGGTAAACATTTTCTTCTAAAACTTTTTAATAGGTATGAATTGTTATTGAATTAATTTAAATCTTTAGCCAAAAAAATATCAACAAAGAATTATCTTTAGGATATGAGAGAATTCATATGCAGAGGTGTTTTACTATAATGAATGCTTTCCCTATTGATGAATTATAACGAATTGCCATTTATTATTCAATCTATGTGCCGAGTAATTAAATATTACAAAATGTATCGAGTCCAATCAGGTTTTATACTTTTTTTAGATGTCAACATATATAAAAAAAGAAAGAAATCTAAAATTCTTAAAAGGAAATATTTATTTTTAAAACTGAGCTTGATTTTTTTTTTTCATAAGACATATACTTGATGGGTTCTCCCCCTCCCCCCATCTGTCACATTTAGAAATGTATCTTGAACTGAACTGAATTTTGGTTGTTCATGTAAAACATTTTTTCTTATCATCTTTATTGATCTTTATACCTTTAAAGTATTATTTTATTGTTGTTCTTGCTTGGCATCTTTTCTCCTTCACTCTTTGCATATATTATGTTTTTGTATCATAATGAATGACAAGATTGGATGTTATGTTATTAGTATCTATTGCTCCCTTTGTCAGCTCATCAGCTGTTTATTACCTGGAATGCAATGTATGTTAGCATTCATTATATAACTTCCTCTACTACCTGATTTTGCCTAGCTGCTCAGTAGTATAGCCAGAATAAAGGATACTTGGGAAGATGTATTCCTTTTTATGTCCTTTCTCAACCCTTATTTTGCATTATTTAATGAAGTTAGTATTTGACTTTAAAAGATAAAATAAATTTGTTATTATTAGTTTGTTTCTACAGTGCTTACAAGACTAGTACTTGTTGCTTGAACGTCATATGTTCTTTCCCATTATTCTATTACTTATTCCTTAATAGATTTAAAGTAAAGAAAATGAATAAAATTATTAAATATTATTTTCTTGGTTTCAAGAATTTTATGAAATATCAGTTTTAAAAGAGTTTTGTCTGATACCTCCATTAAACTTTAAGAATTGTACATGGACAACAGTGTATTAAATTCTTACAGTTGCAGCAAGCCAATGCCATTATGAGGATAAATGGCATCATTATCAAAGAAATTTTGTTTATCTTTTATCATATTTGGTTTTAAACAACATATATTTTTGTTAATATTATGTCAAATCACCAGGAGACTTATACCCAGGTTATCCAAGTCCCACTCATTGCACCACTACTTTAGCTATCCATAAAATTCTTATGTTCTAATCTTTTATTCTATTAATTAGTATTTATTTCTTCAATAGTACTTTTAACGTTATAGAACATATTTAATTCATTGAAGTCATTTTTATAATCTGATTATTTATACTTCAGAAGGTTTCTTATATTGTTCTTAGTTATAAATTTGAGGCAAAGGCTTTAGTACTATTTTGAATTTCCTGTAAAATAACATTTAAATGGATTGTTAAACTTTTTTTTCATAAATAGTTGTGGTCAAATCTTTTTTTTTTCTTTTCTTTTTTTGCATAATTGAATAAAGTTAGTATTTAATGAAATAATCAAAAGAGTTGTTGAAGTAGAAATTTGAATTATTCCAAGGGTTCAAATTTTCAAAGATTTAGAATTTTCATTGAAATTTCCCTGCTTTATTTTCACTTCATTTGTTCCTAGTCAAATGCAAAATATGTTCCATTGAGTGAAAAAGTAATAATGTAATTGTTTTACTGGAGTGTTGATGGCTACATGTCAAAATGTATGTATATATAATTGTATCTTTAATTATTGACAAGGATTATATTGATTTATATAAATGCATTCAGTAATGAATAGTTTTATTGATTATGTTAACACATTAAAGGTGGTAGTCATAGTACTACGATTTTATCCGCATTATCTAGCATACTTTCGTCAAGATCCCCCGCCTTTAATATGTTTAACAGAATAAATTGTTTCTAAATTTTCAGTAAAGTGAGATGAATGATTGAAAAATCATTCTAAATGTTCTACAGGGTAGATAGTTGGATCTAGAATTACCAATTATGGCAGCTATTGCTTACTTGACTATTAGATGTGTACTAAAGAAGACTATTAGATTCTTATCTAAGACTTTATTACCATTTTTCATCAGTAATTTAAGAGTGAAAAAAATTATCTATTTTTGGATACCTTTAAAAACTGTTTAAAAAATAAAGCTTTTTTTAGTAATACTTTTTAGTACTTTCAGTAAAAAATTTCTCTAATTTTAGTATATTTTTCAAACTGTTTAAAATATGTTTTATAACAAGACTTCTATTCAATTTGTAACTTTAAATTATGTGCTTTGATAATTTCTTATGTGCATGTTATTATTATTAAAATCAAGATCAAATTTTGAAAATAATAATAATGAAACAGTTAATCAATCCTAAAATATTATCATGCATCATATTTCATTTTAAAGGTTTGAATCTTTTGTAAATTTTTAAAGAAATGTTCAGGAAGTTTTATTTAATATTTTGTTCAGTAATTTTCATTTACATTTTTTTACCTTTTAAAATTGAATTGCTGTTATAATTGTCAGTAAATAATAAATGTAGTAACTTAATATTATATACTTTAACTATTGATTACATGTTTTTATGTCACAAAATCAGTTTAAAAATAAATTACTCTACAATAGGAAGATAATATATTAACTAAAAAGAAATGCTTAAAATCAAAGTTTTGCTTAGAAAATACTATTATCAAACAAATGTGGAAATATTTTTTCTCAGAAATACAAAAATAATTTTTGCAATTTTAATAAACTAGAATCTTATTTAAATAGTTAATACTTCAGATAGTATTATTTAGTGGTTTACTGATTTACAGATATAAATTATTATGCAAAATCTAAAATTAAGCGCATGATTTTCTCGCATATGGTACTCTTTTTTAAAAGAGACCAAAAAACTTATTTCAGAGTTTTATAATTTAATTTTATATTATTTTAGTAAAGCAAAATGAAGTAATTATAACTAAATTATTCATTACTGGAAGTTTCACTGATTATTTCTGAAAATTATGAGTCTTATACATATTAAAATACTAATATTAATAGAATTCATAGTTTGTAGACTGCTTCTTTGAAATTTATATGTTCCAATATCCTTTAATCTATACAGGAATAAAAGATTAGAAATTCTAGTGCATGAAAAGTGTGAGCTAGAAAATGCCATGGCATGGTTGTCTACATTGGGTGGAGCCTTTTCAGCATTAGGAGACTATTTTGAAGATTGTGTAAGTAAATAAATTGTGTTTTTAGTATTCAGTTTTGCACACAATTATTCAATATTTCATTTACCATCTTTAATGATAAATAATTCAGATATTCTACCAGTTAGCCACTTTACACTAGGCATATTTCCATCTTTTATCAACACAAGTGCACCTAGTTTTACAGTATTTTTGGAAAACATCCATTTACTACGCTGCTGTAGAGTATTAAAATAATCTTTTTTCCATAACTTCCAAACTAACTTTCCATAACTTACTTTTTCCACTTTGAAAGTTTTTTCTCTGATATATTAATGAGATTAGGCTAAATAATTGAAGTTTAAGGTCTACCTATGAGGCAATGACCAGGTGACAGGGTCTCAAAATCGTCGAATTCGGTTGACAGGGGTGTGAGGGGTCTTGAGTTTAAAACATTTTCAATCTCAAGAATTATTGTTAGAAATTCTTCAAGAGTCAAATGAGCATTACTAATAACACGTTTCAGATGATATTTATAAGATTTGACCCCAGACTCCCAGAGACCACTGAAATTCGGCGATTTTGGAGGTATAAATTTCCATTCAATATTTTCACTAAGAAGAAAATTAGCTTAAGTTTCTTCTGGGTGATTTACCATTTTGTGCAAGTTTTTCAGTTCAGTGCTGGTACCAACAAAATTCTTAGCATTATCGCAAAATATTTTTGAGGATTTTCCCCTACGACTGAAAAAACGTTTCAAACATGCGATAAATGCATCTGATGTAAAGTCAGATACAAAATCCAAATGGATAGCTTTTGTACCTAAACATACAAATATACACTTTATTTAATACTCCCTTCCATTGGCTTTTGAACTTAATATAGAAGGGTCCACAAAAATCAATGCCAACATAACAAAAGGGAAATGAAGTTGAATCCCGTTCCTTGGGTAAATCTCCCATAATTTGACTCTGTAACACAGGTTTGCTTTTAAAACAAGAAATACATTGAAATACAACTTTTCTACATACACTTCTACCATTTAAAATCCAACATTTACGTCTGATATGATATAATAAAGCATTAGAATCAACATGCAAATATTTTAAATGATAATATTTTACTATAATTACTGTAAGAGATTGCTGGACAGGGAGAAAAATTGGGTGTGTTTCAATTAAACTCAAATCTGAATATGTTAATCTGTCTGCCTCCAACTCGTAAAATACCATTCTCATCTAAAAAAAAAATTTTAAGATTTTACCTTAACATTAATGGAAACTGATACACCCTTTTGGAGATTTTTAATATCTTCTGCAAATTCACATTGTTGAACCAGTTGAATTACACTTATTTCAGCTTGTTGAAGCTCCTTGATGGTAAGATGACCTGCAAGTCTTTTACTATTTTTAACATTATGAATAAATTTAAATACATAGCACATTACACGAATTATACTCATATAGTTATTACTTATTTTAAGAATATCATCAATCAAGGTATTATGATTAAGGATAGTAAAGATAAGTGGAGAATAGTCACAACTTTTCTTTAGTTCATCGGAAATGGCAGTGAAATTGAAGTATCACCATTACCTGTATTTGCTGGAAAGTCAACAGCTCTCAAGAATTCAGGAAATTTCCACGAAAGGTCACTATTTAATATATCATCAACACTGACACTTCTACTTAAGAGGTCAGCAGGATTTTGTTTGCCAGGACAGTGAGACCAGGCACTTGTATCACACAGACTCTGGATTTCAGTCACTCGATTGGACTTCCTCTTCTTACCGGATCTTTTAATAAAATAAAGGGTGATTTTTGAATCGGTCCAAAAGAAAATTTTAGAAGGTCTTTTGAGATCGACGATTGCCTTGACTTTGCTTGCTAGAACGAGGTAACGTTTGCGCGTAGGAGGTAACGTTTCGTATTCTCGTTGTCGATAGACTGTCCATTTAACTCTGCATTCCAACGAGCAAGTGATCTTTAACAGTTTTCCACAGCATCCCTAAAACTTTGGTTGAATCGGCACTCGGACTAATGGGATTGTCCTGCAGGTGAGTTTTTAAACCTTCTCGTTTCCACAACTGCATCATTTGTTGTCCACTTTCTCAACACCATACTAGCTTCAGACATTATGGATACAACTTGCGTAGAAATTTCCAATGCATCTTGCAATCTACTAGCTCCGCATACAAAATCATTACGTAGAAAGATCGCTCATGACATTCTGTAGTGGTCGGGAACTCCTCATGGAATTTTTTCAGGCGCGTCTTAATGGTAGCAGAAAAGAGAAATAGACTGGATCTTACTCCGAAGAGTACACGATTAAATCTAAACACTTGAAGTGTATCATTTTCTGACCATAGGAAACGCACTGCATCTCTGTCTTTTTTCCCCTAGCAATAACTGTAAGAAAGCTTTCTCAATATCAGATGTGATAGCGATTTTGTTCAGTCTGAAACTTATTAGAAAATCAAATATATTGGAATTCAAGTTTGGGCCAGGCCAAAGACAGTCATTTAAACTCAAGTGTTGAAAGCTTTGACTTGAACTCGCGTCGTAAACAATACGAATTTTTGTGGTCGAACTATAATCTCTAAACACTGGATGATGAGGCAAATAGTAGACTGGTTTGTTCATAAGCTTCTCAAGATTAGTTACCTTTTCTAATATGCCTTTTTCCTCATAATAACGAAAGGTTTCACGATATTACAAATTTAGATCAGGATTTTTCTTAAATCTCCGCACAAGGAATCTAGCCTCTTTTTTTTGCGACATTGTAATTATCATTAAGCTCATTCCAATTCCTCTTCCATGATAGTTCAACCTCATAACGATTATTTTTGTAGTGAACTGTTTTTTGTTTTTTTTTTCAAATGTCTCTAAAGACTGATCAACCTCATTGCAATTAGGGTCATTTTTAATTCCTATTGATTCGAGCTCCCAAAGTTTTTGTATTTCATTTCCTATGTCACTGCAATCTATACTTATAATAAATCCCAATGTGTGTGTGTGCGTGTGTGTGTGTTGGCGCTCTACAGGCCAGACCGTTGGACCTACAGCTACCAAATTTGGTACATGTATACCTGGGAGGCCGGGAATGTGCACCTCGGAGCCCTTTTTTCGAATTTTTAATTAGAATTTGAATTAATTAAAATTTAAGCGAAATTTTGACGTTTTTCCTCTATAACTTCTAAAATATTATTGCACAAACATGATTTTTATATCAATTTAAAGATTAAAAAATTAGCTTTCTAACGGTATCAGATTTTTTAATTTATAACGTAAGCTTCAATTTTTAACGAAATATTTTAACCATGTTTTTATCACGTGACTGGATAAAATAAAAGAATGCCGGAAGTTCGAATTAAAAAAAACTATCATCGCAAAATAAATCTAAAGAAATGCAACTTTTAACACGTGACTGGATGAAATAAAATAAATATAAAATGTGATATTTTCTTTAAAACATGCAAGGCAAAGGATTCTATGATCGTTTGCAATATTTAAATCATTAATTGAATTACTTATCTTTATTTATACAGGATTGAATTTATACATTATATGCATTCAAATTCCTTTCCAATGGCCAATTTATGAAATATTATTAATAGGCATATATATTGTTTAATACTATTAATTTTATATAAATGAAGTAAATGATTACATTTTATGTAATTTGAGTCAAACAATGCTTTTTTGAATAATGAGTTTGAGATTTCTTCATACTTTGCTCTGTGAGCCATATTTTACACAATATTTATATTTTAAATAAAAGTTGCTACATCAATCAGTCTTCTAAATCAATCATTAAAACTGACTGATTTATAAAATTAAAGAATATTATTAGGAAAACGTGTTCTTTTAGAACTTTCAGTCCATCATCTCAAAGAAAATATTAATTTCAGGCCAATCAATGCCCGGAGTTACTTCAAGGCTAATGAATATGTGATTTAATTAAAAGTTTTAGAACCCATTACTCATGGCGAACCAGCTGGTCGCCAAAGGCGGCTAGTCATAAATAAGCCCACAATGAGCTTGTTTTATTTTCTGAGGTTTGGAATTTGAAGCACTACCAGTGGCTATAAAGCCAAACACTGAAGTATGAAATATTATCTCGGAATTGGGCTTTTGAATTTGCCCGGATCTCAAGAGTTGATAGAATATCTTTGCACCTAAAAGCACATCTATGTTACCTGGGTGGTACAATTCAGGATCGGCGAGTTTAATATTACTCGGTAAATTCTCTTTTGGAATTTGTAACGAATCAATGGGAATCATATAACAAATTTTGAGTACGCATAACAACTCAAATTTTATCTCAAAGTCACATCCGTTAGACACTACAGCGCTAACTCTAGAATTCACATTTATTTTGGCATTATTTAAACCCGATACTACTACAAATATTTTTTCTTTTTTTATCTGTACTTATAATAAAGCTCAATGTGTGTGTGTGTGTGTGTGTGTGTGTGTGTGTGTGTGTGTTGGCGCTTTACAGGACGCCGTTGGACCTACAGCTACCAAATTCGATACATGTATACCTTGGAGGTTAGGAATGTGCACCTCGGAGCCCTGTTTTCAAATTTTTAATTAGAATTTGAATTAATTAAATTTTAAGCGAAATTTCGACGTTTTTCCGCTATAACTTCCAAAAATATTATGTGATCAAACGTGATTTTTACCTCAATTTAAAGATTTAAAAAAAATTAGCTTTCAGCTTTAGCTTTAATGGTATCAGTGTTTTAATGTGTAACTTAAGCCTCTATTTTTAACAAATTTTTAATGAAATATTTTGACCATGGTTTTTTGAGCACGTGACTGGATAAAATAAAATAAAACAATGACGGTTAGTTGGTTGGTTTATTGGTTTTTTATGGCGCAAAGGCCAATACTGGCCAAGCTGTGCCAAACTCAAATAAAACAATGACGGAAGTTCAAATAATAATAATAAAAAAAAACTATCTTCGTAAATCAAGTCTTAAGAAATGACACTTTTAGCACGTGACAGGATAAAATAAAAGAAACATAAAATGTGATAGTTTCTAAAAAAATAAATGCAAAGATAAGGTTTCTATTAATCGTTTGCAACATCTAAATCGATTATGCAATATATATATATATATATATATCCTTTTTCGCTTTCTTTAAAAAAAAAACATATTTAATATTTTGGCAACATCACGGAAAAAAAAATTTTTTAATTTCAGGCCAATCAATGCCCGGAATTACTTCATGGCTAATGAATATGCGACTTAATTGAAAATTTTAGAACGCGTTACTAATGGCGAACCAGCTGGTCAGCAAAGGCGGCTAGTTGGCAATAAATCTATTTTTTTAGTAACTCAGTGATTACCATCCACAGTCGATCAGACGTCTGGCCTTTTTCAGATTTCCCTAACGATCCTTAACGAATATAATCGCAGTTGAAAATATAACCTTTTTTTTTTTTTCTTTCTTTCTTTCTTTCATTTCTTACTTTCACTGTTGCTCCGGAAAATATATTACGATTATTGCATAAATCAAAGCCCACTGCGTTTGGATTGAGACTTGATGACAGATGCCCGTGGCCTTGACAGTTTCTATTCCCTCTTTCGTTGTTTAGTTTCTCGTTCTCGAAATGAAGCAATGCGGAATGCTTCTTCGAGCATTTTTGACACCTGAAGGTAAACGTACAATTTCGTACCGCATGGAATTTTAAACAATTGAAACAAAGATTATGTTTTTTCTCGAATTTACATCCATCTTTTACGGAAAGATTTAGAAATTCAGGACATTTATATAGTACGTGAAAATCTTGACTGTGGCATTTTACACATTTGAATTTTGAGTTTTTAGCATTAGATGTAGAAAGCATAGTCGTAACTTTATTTTGAAAATTATGACTCTTTTTAATTTCTTTTATTTTACTGTTTTGAAATGTTCTCGCTTGGTTTTGCAAAAACGAAAGTAGTTGCTTTAAAGTACCAAAATCTTCGGAATTAGTCACCCACTAATAACGAGTTGATTTATCCAGCTTTTCGGCAATTAAAAACATGATCATGATTTCTGATAAATTCTCAACTTTATAATTTAGAACTTCTAGAGATCGAACACATTCATTTGTTACATCGATTAAATTTAGGATGGCACTCGACGATTCATTGATATTAAGGTAGAAGTTTTTTGATAATGGAATTTAATAGTTCTCTTTTATTCGAATATCTATCTTCTAGAAGTTTCCAGACAATATTAAAATTAGCATCAGAAATAGATTACTCTTAAAGCCTCATCACTGCAACTCGCTTTTAGATACTATAACTTCATAGAATTAGAAATGGCTTCATTTTAAATTAACGCTTGCAGTAAATATGTCTTTAAACATTATCCAGTTTTCGATTTTACCATTGAAATCTGGGACAGAAAGTGTCGGCATCTGAAGAATATTCAGGATCAGATTTCTTATTTATTTTCCGGTTAACTTTTAATCTTAATTCGTCTATGGTATTTTTCTCTTTGATGAATTCCACTAATTCATCTGGTTTGCACATTAAGAAAATAGAGTCAAATAACAGTTTAAAGTCATTGAGTAATTCACTGATTTTAGTTATATAATAACACAGTTGCTGAATCTACATCATCAGTTATTGACGATGCCACTTTATTTTCAAGCCTTGTCAACGCAGTTTTCAAAACTTTCGTTTTGGTTTTTAAAGGCTCCATTTTAAATGAATTTTTTAACTCTTAATTTCAAATTTGAATAACTATTGGAAATATGCGCTCACCTGTAGCTTCGACGGACCATCTGGACGATATCACAAGAGTAACTGGCTCGGAGTTTGGATTAATACTCAGACAAAGGAAAGGATGATACTCACACCTTCCAACACACTTTTATTCACAACTGAGCTATGATTGCTTTCGGTGGGACAACACATTATGTGCGCGCCACCTATTGGCTGCATATTTCGCAACTTCTTAACAATGGATCTAATTCATGACAAATAAGGTACAACATTTATGTGTTGTTTAAGTTATATTTCTTAGCTATTTTACTTTCAATGAACTTGGGAAAATATTTCCGATATGTCATGGAATGAATTAAAGGGTGAATATGGTGGAGCAAATTTTAATACCCATGAAAAGTCTGGCTTTTAAATGATTGTTATAACTAAAAAGTTTGAAATCTGTTTATTTTCAGGTATTAAATCTGACGTTTTCGCGATTTGACGTGTCTTTCCTTTTAGGTATTTCCAGTAATAATAATAACCGTTTTGAACTGGCACTGTTTGCCATGATTAGTAAGTGCCTGTGTCCCTATATTACTTAAGCTTATTATCCTCTTACAAAGTGAGCAGTACACAACAAATTGATTTTTGAAATTACTAAAACCAATTCAATTCAGTAAAATCATGCTTGATTTTGTTTTTAAAAAATTCGTCCAGTTCATATTAGATGCGGATTTTGAGCAGCTCGTCGATTTAAAAATATTTTCAAATTTTATCTCCTTTAAGCTCGCAGTTTCCCAAATAATAAATAAACTATTCACTAAATTCAAGTATGGTAGACTTAATCATCGCCGCACTGCTTCCGTTGAATGAATAATTATGATCCCACCAGAAAAATTTATTCCATTCTTTCGCGCAATTGCAGGAGTTACACACATATTCATTAGCTGTAATGAGGGAATCTCATGGGGGGGAAAGGACAATTGTGTCGCAAATCAAAACTGAAATTATTTCTACAAAAGAAAGAAGAGAAAAGGAACGAGTTTCCGCATTACACAGTCTCGTATAGTATCGTTTCGTTTTTGGAATCGATGAATACAATCTTTTATACTTATTGGAGAGGTATGAAATCAATACGACGGACCTCTTAAAGAATTATTTATTTTGTTGTCCGCTTAAATGGGACCTTTACAATTTATCCGCTATGGGACATAGTTATTATAGAATTTGCTCCGCTTAATCGGGAGATTACTCCGCTTAATGGGAGATTGATGTTTTCAGTATGAAAGCTTGTAGCTTACTCAATAGTTTTACATTTTCCAGTAGGTGGCGCTGTTCATGTGGGCGGGGCACATGACGTTGATCTTAACATACTCCCGCCTTGAAATTATACAATTTCAATTACAGATACAATTATACGATTACAAATTAAACAAATTGCCATATAAACATTCGATACAAAACAATATGCACATTATACATTACAAAAAAGAAATAAAATATATACATATATGAAATTCAAATGTACTGTATATCCTTTGGAGATACATTAAGATCAATTATATAAAGCAATTTAATATCATGTGTAATTTACAAATGTTCAATTATTTATGGGAAGCAAGCATATTTGGCTTATGCCTCTTTTAACAATGCCATTTGCAACCTTGACGGTTACTACTCTGACTAAACCATCTGAACCCTTAACTATTTCTTGGATTCTACCTAATTTCCATCTATATGGAGGCAAATCAGTGTCCTTAAGTATTACCATATCATTAGGTTTCACATTATCCTTTGTAAATTGCCACTTGTTTCTAAGATGAAGATTATTTAAATAATCCCGCTTCCAACTTTTCCAAATTTGTTGCAATAATTTAGCTACCCTTTTCCATCTAGACAAATAATTATCTGCCCTTTCAATTAATGATGGTTCAGCAATTGACGTTAAAGGACGACCAATTAAAAAATGGCCTGGCGTTAAGGCTGAATAATCATGAGGGTCAGAAGACATTGGAACAATGGGTCTGCTATTCAAGATTCCTTCAATTTCAGCTGTCAAAGTTAAAAATTCTTCAAAAGTTAATTTAACAGCACCTGCCGCTCTTTTTAGATGATGTTTGAAGGATTTGACTCCTGATTCCCACAAACCTCCAAAATTTGGAGATCTTGGAGGAATAAATTTCCAATTAATACTTTCTGAAATTAGATAGTTAGCCAAATTATTATCAGGGTTACTTACTAATTTTAGCAGTCTCTTCAACTCTGAGTTTGCTCCTACAAAGTTCCCAGCATTGTCTGAGAAAATACAAGAACATTTGCCTCGTCGTGCAAAGAAGCGTTTTAAAGTTGCAATTAAAGCTTCAGATGTTAGATCGGTGACTAATTCTAGATGAATTGCTTTAGTAGCAAAACAAATAAAGACTGCTACATAAATCCTTTGAAAGATACCCTTGCGTTGACCTTTATATTTAATTAAAAAAGGGCCACAGAAATCTATCCCACAATTTGAGAATGGTGGACTAGGATTAACTCTCTCAGCTGGCAGGTTTCCTAACAATTGGTTACAGCTGATTGGTTTGTTTTTGAAACAAACAACACATTCATTAACTATTTTTCTGGCTAAATTCCTCCCGCCAATTGGCCAAAATTCCTGCCTGACAAGGTGCAGTAAAGTTTGGGGACCTACATGCAAATGTTTTAAATGAAATGAGCACATTATTAGTTTTGTAAGCCTGTGATTGGAAGGCAGAAGCTTAGGATGTCTTTCGTCTACAGTTAGCTTACTCTTTTGTAAACGGCCACCCACACGAAGAACATTATTTTCATCTAGAAATGGGGCCAAGTTTTTAATTTTACTCTGATTTAGATTAACATTCTTAGATAAAACTTTAATTTCATCTGCAAATTCAGACAATTGTACCTTTCTTACCAAGAAATTAGAAGCTTCCTTGATCTCCTGTATTTCCAACTTACCTTTCCTTTTTTCAGTAGGAGACTTCATATTAAACACAAATCTAAAAATATAACTAACAATACGACAAATTTTAGCATAATTATTACTCAAATTCAAAATATTAGTAACAAATTCATCAGAAATTTTACATGATAATACTGGCTCACTGGAAGTTTTAACTTCCTTAAGATATTCTTCATCATTTTTAGAGTCATTAATTTCTACAGGTAAACACATATTTGATTTTATGAAAGATGGTCCATTAAACCATAATGAATTGTTCACTAGGTTTTTAGCTGACACACCTCTGGAAATAAGATCTGCAGGATTGTCTGCTGATTTTACATGTCTCCAATCGTAATTTGGGCACAACAAATTGATTTCCCTTACTCTGTTTGCAACAAAAGTTTTTAACCTTTCTGGTGGAGTTTTTATCCAGGATATCGCAATTGTTGAATCAGTCCACATGTAGATGTGATTAATTGGCACTTGAATAGTTGATATCACCTTGGATACAAGACGAGCCAACAGCAATGTTGCAGACAATTCTAAACGGGGTATAGTCATCGCTTTGATGGGACACACACGTGACTTGCTACACAAAATGCTGGATTGCACTTCACCTAATTCATTTTTGGAGCACAAATACAAAACTGCGCCAAATGCCTTGCTAGAAGCATCTGCAAATGCATGTAACTCGATGGAACTTGAATTGTTGATGAGTGAATTTCTTGAAACTTCTAGCTCGTTCACTGCCGGTAAGTCCTTTAAAAAATAAATCCAGTCATGCAAGTCATTTGGTGGAATTGGATCATTCCAACTCAGCCTTTGAAGCCAAAGTCTCTGCATGAATAATTTCGCAATTGTAATCACAGGAGCAATAAGACCCAACGGGTCAAACAATCTGGCAATAGTTGAAAGAACTTCTCGCTTTGTGAAATTATTCTTTAAATTGCAAGCCACTCTAAACGTGAAAACGTCGGATGTTGGGCGCCACAGCATTCCAAGAGTCTTTACTGTGTCAGACTCTGATGGAAATGAATATTCTAAATTTTTTTGATCATTCAAAAGTTCGGAATCGTTTGAAACCCACTTATGGAGTTCCATGCATCCCTTCTTTAACAGCTCAATTAATTGATACTGTAAATCTTTAGCTGCTTGCAAGTTATTACTACCAGTCAAAATATCATCTACATAAGTATTCGTTATAAGTTTAGCGGCTGCTTCAGGGTAGTTATTTTGTTCCTCTTCAGCGAGCGCCTTTAAAGCTCTAGTCGCTAAAAATGGTGCACAGGTTGTACCATAGGTAACAGTGCATAACCTGTAAGTTTCCACAGGAGCAGATTGATTAGGCTTCCAGAGGATCCTTTGCAAGTTTCTATCGGATTCATCTATCAAAATTTGCCGATACATTTTTTTTATGTCAGCACAAAATGCATACTTGTAGGTTCTGAAATTTAAAATTATAGAGCAAAGCTCTTGTTGCACTGTTCCCCCATTTAATAAAATAGAGTTAAGAGAAACTCCATTATTTGAAGTCGCAGAAGCATCAAAAACAACACGTAAAGGTGTAGATGAACTTTCGGGACGAAAAACTGCATGGTGAGGAATGTAAAAGTTTTTACTTTCGGAATCAACAGAATCAACAATTTTCTCCATATGATTAAGTATGAAATATTCGTCGATGAATGCCTTGTATTGTTCTGCCATGATTTCATTTTTATTTAACTTTTTCCAAAGCAAATTCAATCGCCTCTCTGCCATTTCCCTTGAATCCCCTAATGTTGAGCGTTTGTCTTCGATTATTGGCAGTTTGACAATAAATCTTCCAGAATCATCTCTCTTGTAAGTTGAGAGAAAATGTTCTTCACAATACTGCCTTTCAAATGTCTTTGAATTATCTGTGTTATCACCCGGAAATGATTCGATTTCAAAGAATTCTTTAACTGAGTTTTCTAAAATTTCCCCTTCAGAAATTAATCCAGAAAAGAAATGAGACTCAGTCCCTTTAAGTGTTCCTGTGACAAGATATCCGAACACACTATTTTGAAGAAGCAATGAATTATCATAAGATCTAAATTTTTCAGATTTCAATATTTCGAAGAATAATTCAGCCCCTAATAAAACATGAATTTGACTGGGAATATGGAACGTACTGTCTGCAAGTTTTATTTCAGTTGGAAAGTTTATGTTATTAATGTTTATTTTCCTTGCAGGTGTTAAATCAGTAATTTTAGGAAGAATCAAAAAAGAAACATCCCTTGAAAAATCATTGCTTTCGTTAGAAATAGTAGCTATCAATCTATTTTTAACTAAGAATTCATCACCGGAAATGCCAGAGATCTTACAATTTATTTTTTGCTTTTCTAGCATTAAAGAATCGGCAACATCCTGTCTTAATATATTTACACTACTTCCGCTATCTAAGAGAGCTTTTAATTTTATTTTTTGCCCAACAGTATTTTCAATAAGAATATTTGCTGTGCACAAAAGAGTATGATTTATTTCTGACGGTTGAATGTTCAAGGTCGATCCACCCGAAGAGTGAAAAACCTCAGCGTTCGGATTTAGAGTTGCATTTGATTGCGCAACACTATTTGAGCTAGGCAAAACATTACTTTCGTTTTGCTGATCTAAATGAATTAATGAGTTATGGCCTTGTTTTTTACATACTCTGCAGATATATTTAGACTTGCATGGCGCGTTATGGCACTTTAAACAGTTTTTACATAAATGATGATTTTCTAATACTTTAATACGTTCAGCAACATTCAATTTTAAGAATTCATAACATTTTTGTAACGGATGTTCAGTATTACAGAGTACACATTTCTTCATAAATTGATTGCCTTTATTAGAACTGACAAATAAATTTTTCGCTTTATTTCCTGTTCCTTGAAATTCCCTTTTGAATCTGTTATTCGACGGATTTTTTCCTAACTGATCTAAAACTAATGCTCTTGATTCTAAAAACTTTAAGAGCTCTTTTAGAGAAGGAATTTCTTTCGATTGCAACGATAACTCATACGACTTTCTTGTCTCGTTATCTAGCTTCTCTAATATAATATTTACCAGAATAGCGTTAGTTAGATCATTACACTCTAATTTCAAACTTTTCAATGCTCTTAAACTTTTATTAACGGAGTCTGTTATAGATTTTAAACCTTTGGATGATTCAAAACTCAGTTTCTGAATTTTTAACATATTGTCAATATGAATATCTACAACAGCTCTCCTATTCTCAAAACGATCTTCGAGAGCACAAAATAAAGAATCGAAAGTGTCATCACTTGTTTCAATTGATTTTGCTTCACCACGGAGGGCAGATTTTAAATAAAATAACTTTTGATCCTTTGAAAGATCCTTGTTTTCATTAATGAGACTTAAGAACTGATTTTTAAAATTCGAAAATTCTTCTATTTTTCCATAAAAGGTAGGTAAGGGAATTTCAGGCAACTTAGATTTATGTTCTATATGCTCAATATACGATTTCAAATCTTCATTGTGATCTTTTTTAGTTTCATTAAATGTTACAAGATCACCATTATTGTATTTAGAGAGTAAGCATTGAAGACTTACCTCTATTTCATCTCTTTCATCCTGTAAAGAAAACATTTCTTCATCTGTTTTTTTACTAGCTTGTTCATCTTCATCAAGTTCTAAATACTTGCTGTATAATAATTCCAGTTCTTGTTTCACCGATAATACACTGGTTAGTTTTTGTTTTGCAGTTAGGACAATCTTTGTCTCATCATCGGAAGTTGATGACGCATCAATGAACTTCTTGATGTTCGTTAGTTTGGTTTTGATGGCACCTCGTGCCCGATTTAAATCCTTAATGGTTGCTGTTTTTGTAGTGGATTTCGCATCCATATTTGCTGATTTTCTCCGGTCGCTAGGACCAAATGGAGAGGTATGAAATCAATACGACGGACCTCTTAAAGAATTATTTATTTTGTTGTCCGCTTAAATGGGACCTTTACAATTTATCCGCTATGGGACATAGTTATTATAGAATTTGCTCCGCTTAATCGGGAGATTACTCCGCTTAATGGGAGATTGATGTTTTCAGTATGAAAGCTTGTAGCTTACTCAATAGTTTTACATTTTCCAGTAGGTGGCGCTGTTCATGTGGGCGGGGCACATGACGTTGATCTTAACACTTATAATCTTTGGAGATCGGCGTGTTTTGGATGATAAAAAAATTACTAAGAAACCAAAATTCCCCAAATTTTTCTGCATATTTCCAGTGTTTTTAGACTAATTTTTAAATCCCCTGTCCTCCCGGTGGCGTGACAACTCTGAATATTATTTGTTATTTTAAGAATGATGGATACGAACATAATATATGATCTAATTAATAATGTTTAAACTTCTTGCATAGTTTGTTTGAAATGGGAAATATGTACTATAAATTTTTTTTTATTTTTGATCATTAATAAATATTTTTGGAACAAAAATTAAAGATGCAATTTCAGTTTTCTAAAATTTACCGTCTCTGTAAACTACAGAAGTTTTTTTTTGTTGTTGTTGTTGCCTTATATTAAATTATTTTTTATTGGTAAAATAAAATATATGTTTTTTTTTTTTTATTTCAAGGCAGAAAAGGCTGGTTTAATATCTGTGCAGCAATTTCGTTTAGCTTTAAGACTTGGGGATCCCCTCACAATATGCCGATGTAAAATATACTTAGCTATGAGTCTTCTTCAAAGAGGATACTATCAGAAAACCAAAAATATGATCAGGTATGTACAGGTTTGAGATTGACAATCATACTTTTAGAATCTGTATCTTTATATACTTCCATTGTTTTTTGTTTGTTTTTTACTTTAATGATTATGGCTCATCTCTGTAACATTTCAACAGCACCGTTTAACGGTGTCTAGATTCCAATCTAAATGTGAAATTTTATCTGCAAATTTTGGCAAAATGTCAAAACTAAATTTAATAAAAAATTTTGCAATAAATCTCTATTAATTCAAATAATGACTAAAATATCTGTTGCTGGAAATAAAAATATGTTTTGTGCTTTCGTAACATTTTATGAATGTTTATATAAATTATTAAAATATTAGAAACAGTAAATTAAAAAGTCAAAATTGGTGGTGTTGGTTCTAACCTTACTTGGTTATGCATATTTACTCTACATATCAAGAAATATGATGCAAAGGAAGTTGACATATATTGTTGATCTAAATAATCTTGGAGCATCTGAAGTTGAAGTCTATCTTTACTCTAGCATGGAAAAAAATTGTGTTGTAGAAAAATTAATGGCTTTTCTTCAGGAAAAGCTCACCTATATAATGGTTATTTTTTTTTAATTTCATGAGGAGAAAAGTTAGAAGAGAAATTTGTGGATGTCTATTGAAAGTAAAGTCAGAGAATAAAAGTACTATACCTCTTCCATTAATTTATCTTTAACAAGCATGATGCTTCCATATCGCATCAGAACCAATGGAAAGCACAAAATATCAAATGTTTGATTCCATAGTTAGAAATTTTTACAAAATGAAACAGAATAAAACAAGGTATGCATTCTAAAAAAAAAAAAAAAAAAAATTGGTTTTGTTTTCTTTTGGCTGAAATTAGAAACATGATGAAACGTTGATCCTTACCATCACAAAATTGCATACATATTTTTTAAGATTGTACAAGCATACAGTTTTAAAAGCCAAACTTGGTCTGCATTTATTTATTTTTGTTGTATTTAAGATATGAAGTTTTACTTTTTATTTTTTTACACTTATCTCAAAGAAAAATATTTTTGAGAATTTCACAAAGCACAATCAGGTATTTTAGCTTGAACAGAAAGCATTTTTTAATTATATGTAACATACCTAATGAGAATTATAATTGTAATAATGAGTATTATAATTATTATTAAATTTATAATTTTTTAAATCCACTTTATATTGTTTCCCAAATTCTTTTGAGGCACACACATTTAAAATCTAAGAATAATGAAGTCAGTATAGAAATTAGTGACTGACTTTCTATAATACTAGAAACATAAGTATGTGTATCTGTTGTATATCACATTAAAAGAAATTGTAGATATTGCTGGGTTTTTTTTTTATTATTATTTTTATACCAAATGAATTGTTATGATATGAATAATAAATAAATATCTTTTATTTTGATCATGCTGTTAATGGATTTACAATATTTGTTAATTCTCATCTTTTTTTTTAGGGAATTGTACAAATTTTCAATAGGCACAGAAGGCTCAAAAGACTTCAGACTAAAAAATATGTGTATAGCAGTATGGAACAGATTAAAATATGAACTGTCCCAAAAAGCAATATCAGCTGGATCTCATTCAGATTGTAAAAAGGAAATTACTCAGTGATTATGTAAATTGGATTAAAAAATGTAACAGAATAAAATATTTTTCATAAATTATTTACCACAACTATATTCTGTTATTTGGTGTTTTAATAAAAAAATATATATATAATTTGCATTGTACTTTTATTTTAAACAAGTTTTGCAAATTTTCTGAAATTGTAGATAATTTTCAAGATAGATAATTTTTATATAACAAAGTAAGAATTATTCGAGTTACTTACTCAACTTCCATCTGAAATTGTTAAAACTACTGTTCTACTTTCAAATAAGTTTTTATTGAATCTTTTTATGCATCCTAAAAATCTGTTGACTCGTTAGTTTAAATGCAAAGAAACGAATACATCTATAATCCTTTAAAAGTAAAGGCTAAAATATCTATGCTTAGATTTAAATAAATTATTAGAACTATCAATTTTAAATTTATCTACCCTTTTTAAGCACATGCATTAGCTATTCTAAAAGATCCTACTTCTTGACATTTAAAAAAGGCTTAAGTCTTAAAACCATTAAATTTTCAAAAATAATTTGAATTGAAGATAGCTTGTATATGGAAGCTACTTTAAAAAAAATCATCAAAATATTTAGAATTATAAAAACGTAATGTAAATTATATTTGATTGACATTCAAGGAAATGGTTTTTTTTATATATACCTTAAAAAATATCGCAAAATTAACAAGGCAGATTATTTATAACAAATTCAAGTCTCCAAAGTTTAATTTCTAAGACATTAAAATTTATACTATAAAAATAAGTTTTTATAGTCTCCCTTCTCTCCTTAAAATGCCTCTGAAGTATCTAATCAATTAAAATGTTTGTGTATAAAATGAAATCATGTATATTGCAGTAGGTTTTTAATTAATATAATATTTCAATTTTTATTTATTCTGCCAATAGAGTGGTCATTAATGGCAAATATTGCATGTTTTCATACTATGAAAAATTATAAATACACACACTTATTTTAATCCAGTTACATAATCACTTATGTGGCTGAGTAGTTTTTTTAATTCGGAATCTTACTGTTCATTCTTAAATTCAAAAAATCACCAGGCTTTTCTGCATGCAGCATGGTTATTTTGTCAAAAAAGATGGAAAAAATAATTTTCATTTAGAAGGTGGATAAACTCAGATTATTCACAGAATTAAGAAAAGTAATAAACAGCCAATTTTCTGCCCAACAGTCCTTAGCAAAATACAATAACTGAAAAGTTTTTTTAGAATTCTGAAATAAACAGCATTTGATTTCTTTAAAACCCATTTCAATAAAAATAGGAAAAGTACTTCAACTAATAGGTATTTCAATTTTAACTTTATTTTTAAATGAAATGTTTCAAACTTCATAGATATAAAATATAAGAAAAATATCTAAAGATATAAGATTGTTTTAGTAAAGTTCCTCTCCTCTCACCACATGTAGCGTGTATTCTTAGTGTTACTTTCAAGATGGCTAGTACTGCATTTAATCCATTTATCTTAAGTGGCAATTTCTAAATCCACTCTCATCTCGTTAATTACCATGGTGTGCATTGTATACAAATGAGTACAAGAAACAATCATATTCTTGATTATTGTATTAGTTATATGTTTAAAGAATAAAATTTTTAAAAAACCATTTGAATATATAAAGCCTTCGTTCCTGGCGAACAACACAACCTTCCTATACTGCATCCCTCCATCCTTTGGTCTCTTTCAAAAGCGTCTCACTACTTTGGACAGCATGTGACCTTTGTCCTGACCAGTTTGAAACCTTCATCGTTGGGAATCTTACATATTTCAAAATTTATTTTTGCATTTACGGAATTTACAATTATTTTTAGAGTTAAATATTGATTTCTATGGAGGAGATTGCTTATTTTAAGAATTTTAAAATATCTTACTTATAAGTATTCTAATTGGACTTAAAAGATATCTTGAAGTGCATTAGGCATTAATTGTTAAATGTGGTATAATATGTCTTTAGATTATCAACTTCTTTTACTTTTCAAATGAAATAATGAAAACAGATACACATTATATTCTTCCAAAATTTATTTTCACATACCATATTACAACAAACTCAGTGTAGGTATTAAGTACATGATTAGCAAAACCGCACAAGTATAGAAATAGATCAGATTCTTCACATAAAGAAAAATGAGCTTTTAAAGTTCTATGATATATTTAATTTCAAATGGCAGGTTATTCAAACTTTTCATTGTAATGCATTGCATATAGCATGATTAACATGTTTATTGCTTTATTTGAAGTTTTATAAACTTAAAATGAGAAGGATAAATAAACATCAATAAAATAAGCACAATTTGATCATAATATCTTTTTTTTATTATTTTAATACAATTTAACAAATTGCTATTCATTGTGTTGATAAACACAAACAGTAACCATCCTTATAAGCAAATTTTGATTTAATTTTTTTAATATTAAATTGAGAGATTAACTTTCAAACAATTTCTGCACCAACTACTTTATTGAAATATTTTCAACATTTCAAATAAAACTGAATTATATATATACATGTATATGTATGTATCAATAAAGATAATTAAATTGAGAGTTGTTCACTACTGTTCTCAGACTAAATAAAAGTATACATATTCCACAATTAAAAATACTGTGACCTTAAAATACTTATAAAGCAAATTATATGTAAGACATGATAAAAACATTTGATGGTGCATTGATTTACATAGATTGTAATTTTATTTATAATAGAAAATATAAAACATCTATGTAATATAAAATAAATAATTAAATTATGTTTTGAAAATTACAGTGGCTTCATATAAATTTCCTTTGAACATAACAGGCAATAATGATTTAATGGCGATTTTTGCACAGTTATGAAGCAAGAGTACCCATAGGATCCCAAGCAGGTAATACTTTTGGCTCCATTTTTATAAGGTCTGCTACTTCTTTAGGTACATATTGTTTATCAACAACAACTTCAAACCCAAATTCTTCAAACCATTCAGTAGTCATCAACATGTAACCTACAAGAAAATATATTTTAAATCCAAGTCTTAAAATAACAAACATCGATTCCTACAAAATTTTAGAAAAATAATAAATATAATTATGAAACTATAATATCAAATTATAAAATTATAACAATTTAGAATCAAAAGGTTTTAAAGTATGTCTATTTCTAAATTTCTGCGATACTAGTAGAAATAATATATAACAAAAAGAAAATGAGATGTAAAAATAATCTAAAATTAGTAGTAGCAATCTCCTATAAAATTTGTGAATTTCGGCAAAATCAATTTCACTCATTTATCTCAGTTTGGACACAACAATGTAATTCAATAGTAATACTAAATAAATAATACTCAGTTATTTCATACAGATATAATTTAAAAGCAATAACCAAATGAGTTGCATCATTATTTCAGTAGTGATTTAACGTAAAAAATCCTTATTTATAATTGAAATAATTTTCCAAAATTCATAAAAACACTTTTTTAAAATCAACATTAAAGCATATAATTAACTGCAGAATCAATGAATAATAAATCTAATGATAAAGTTCTCCCTTCCCCCAAGATAATATAATAGTCTGTTGAAAACAAATGAAGAGGACAGTTAGCAAGGAAAATCAACTGAATTCCCGAAAAACTCAGACATTGTCAAAATACACTAAAGCACTTAATAATGTAACAGTTTTCCAGAAATGAAATATGAAATCAATATTTAAGCATATACAGTGTTATATATATATATATATATATATATATATATATATATATAAACTTACCTTTATCTCCCCTGTCATCACCCCAAGAATTCTCAATTCTCCATTTTGTAGGTTTGCCGTTAGCCTATAAAACAATACAATTTTTATAAAATAAAATAATTATTGAATTATTATTTTGTAACTTATTTTTATTCTTTTAATTTTACAAGTGGTTCAGATATTATATTATGTATAGATTTCTCCTCAAACAAAATCAAGTTGACAATATAAAAATAACCAACTTCATAAATTTTACAGAATAATTTCAGAAAAAAACATTCACTTACATCTAAGGAAACAGCAGTAAAAACCATAGCATGATTCATCGAAGAATCACCATAAGTTAAGCGCTCAGCTTTTGACATACTTTTATTAATATCTACTCCAAATAGCAACTTGTAATCATGACTAAAAAATAAAAATATTGAAAATGTATTCACTTGATTTATTTGATAGAAAACAATCAAACTTGAAGCTTAAATTTATTTACAACAAAATTAAATGAGGAGGTTTAACAAATATTAATATTCATAAAGTCATATTCCATAAATAATGCCAGGTGAGAAAGGAGTAATAAACTTACATTCTAAGATCTTGAATGCCTAATTTCAGCGCATATCTTTTACCAACTTCACAACCAAACCAGACTGGCTAGAAAACAAAATCATATCTATGTTAAAGAAGTTACATAAACATAAAGCAACCTCATTTATTAAAAGAAAAAATGTTATAAATTTATGATTTTAGTGTTTTTTTAAAAAATTACATTACAAATGACATTTTTTTTAAAAAAATTGCATGAGTAATTCATTTGATATTTGAATTTTAAAGTAAAATAAAATGCCAACAATCTTTTATTATAAGGAGAAAAATTACTCAAATATTTTTATTTTTTATATAAAATCATTATACTCCTGTTATAGCTCAATCTTTCACAAATGAATGGAAAAGAAAACAGCTTTAATGTTACTATAACATAGAGGTTTGCATTAAGAATGATTTGAACTACAGGCATTCAAGAAAATAATAGCCTATGAGATTCTGCAACTGCAATTTAAAACTTACTTCATTGTTCTTTATGGATTCTGCAGCATATTTTAACATATCTTCAGTTTTCTGATTGATGTAAAGAGTTCGACGCCCTCCAACCATATTGCCCAAACAATCAACTGTATAGGTGCAACCATAAGGATTTTCTGGCCTTGGATCATTCACAAGGCAAAGCTAAAAATAAGATTTTTTGTTTATCTAAGTATTATTTTAGAAAGAAAATAAATATCTTAATTTCAGTGTATATTTAATATGATTTGAAACAGATACCTAGCTTTGAAATAAGCCAGAATTCAAATAATATTAGAATACACAAAAATATAATCTCCTGCATAATTAATAGTTATTTTCAATAACAAATTCTCAAAATCATTTTTATCAGAATTTTCTCAAATCAATCTTTTTTTTATATAATTTACAATAGTTTATTACAAAGAAAAAATATAACGAAAAATAAACTTTATTGAAGGAAGGGATTTGTTCATACAATAATAATAATAACCTTTCAAATCTTCATTTAACTGCTATTTGAAAAGAAAATTTTAAAACAAAACAAAAAAAAAAAATTAGAAATAAAATAAACCTTTGTTACAAAATGCACTGCCATATTAAATGTAATATAATAATAATAAAAATGTATTCATTCTACAGGATATCAGACAGGTAATAAAAGATTGACAGTTATTAAAAGTTTTAAAAAATCATAAGAGAATCAAATATATGGCCAATAAGTAGTAATTAAAGAATTTAATAGCATTTCCTTTTCTATTTTAAATATGCAGGGGTGTTAGTGGGACCCCGAAAAATTCCCCTGAAACTTTTACGGATTTATTACCGGCATTTTGGAGTTTCGAGAAGGAGGGGGGGGGGGGGGGAGAGAGAGAGAGAGAAATGAAAAATTACAATTATGAAGTATTGAATGACCTAATTATATAAGTTCAATGAATTACTTTTTTTTTTTTTTGCAAAATTAATAACCATAAATATTCAAACATATAAACTACTACATTTTATGTAAATATTTTAAATCCCCTGAATTAATTCTTTAAAAAAAATTATCTAATTTCTGCTGCTTTTTTTATTTTCTGATGTTGGTAGGCTTGTCTTTCTTTTGTGGTGAACTTCATAATTGCAGGAAGGTTGACTTTTATTTTCCTCATTTACAGTTGAAGAAATTTCCTCGAGAGCTGCACATGCAGAGGTAGAAGCAATTTGCTTTTCTGCTAATGTAGAAGGTTTTTCACAGACTTTTATAGGTGACATACATGTTTTAAAGTCCTCTTGATATGATTTCCAACTTCTGTTCATATTCAGTAAGAGATCTTTGTGAATTGGATCAGTCATTGGATTTTTGAGCCATATTTTTCACATGAGTTTTCTTTAGAAGCCATTAAATCATATTTAATAGTCTGCTCTGCATCTAGGGAATCAATCTTAAGAGAGGTTCTATAGTCAGTGACAAATGTATCCATTAAGTTGAATGCACTTTCCACTAATGGGCCATGGAAGCAGTTAAGGCAGGCTTTGACCAATTTAGGATACTTATAATCATTTGTGAAATCATCTTTTAAATTAAAAACTTTAGATCAATATTTATCAATTGTACACTTGACTTGATGTCCACTTTCATCAGATGTGTAAAGCATTTCTTTGGTGATATCAATATCACTCTGATATAACCTAATTTCAGCTTCTACTTTTGACTTTTCATTATCACTAAAAATATGGGACATAAAAGATGATAATTTTTCAAAAGCTAATATTGTACTGGTTTTACCTCTTAGCTCTAGATCTAATGCAGTAAAACTAATTAGATATGAATTTTTAAGGGGTAATTTCTGTTTCATATGCTGTGCTGTCTTAGTATAAGCTTTTATCAGAGAATATTGGAATTCTTTTGCTATTGGATGATTTTTTGATAATTTCTTCAGGAGAGTGGAAGCTTCGGCAGCAGTAAATATTACTTTGCTAGGTACATGGAATTCTGGATTTGTGACATCACCTTTAATAAATCATTATAAGATGTGCACTCTATATTTTCTGGCTTCATAAAAAAAAGAGAAAAATGTTGCCATCAATTTATAAATACTGGAATGTATTAAATGAAGCATTGTGTTTTTGTTTTTTTTGTTTCAAATAATTTAATAGATGTGTTAAACTCTGGTAATACTGCTGAATATAATGCCATATGCAATAAAGTTTTGTTTTGCATAACAAATAACCCATTTAGTATTCTTTTTTTCCGAGCTAAAGCATCCTTTGTGAGTTGGTGGGAATGCAAGCAAGAATACACCCCTTCAACAATTTTTTTCTGAGCTGCAGAAATATTTCTTTTATTGTATACAGTTTCAACATAAGAAAAATAATCCCCTTTATCAGTTTTATCTAAGTAGTGAAAATAAAATGCAATAAGAGCATCCCACAGATCTTTGATTCTTTTTAAAACACATAAAATGTACACCCACCTATGGTCTGGTCTCTTCAAGGGCTTAAGTTTTTTAATGGCAAGGGATTCACAGATTTTGAAAAAAATTTCTCTTTTACTGCAACTTTTCATATCAAAATAAATGTCAAATAAATCTTCTAAGTATCTATCAAAACATGAAGCAAATTTTTTTCCACAGTTATTAGCTGTGTGACATGTGTCACCATCAATATCTAATAAGTGGGGTGCTTTGTTTGATCATAGTCTGGTTTCAACACCCTTTTTTTTTTCACGCATGGTGTTACATCAGTCCATTAATACACTAATTAAGTGTGCCCATGGAATATTATTATCTTCAATAGTATTAACAACTGCTTTAAAAAACAGCTTCTGAATTGTAAGATTCCATCTTTAGATATGCAAAATGATGAACTAAACTTCATTTTGATTGTTGTCATAAAACTGCACCAATATTGCCAGTATACTTTCTTGAGCATTGCTAGTACTTTCACCCAAATTTAGAGAAAATGGAGTCTCCTTTTAAAGTTTTAATGATATTTTCCTTAATAGTTTTTGCGAGCCCATATTTCATCTTATAACATGCAGTAGTCCTGGACATTTCCAACGAGTTTAGTGCCGTCTGATCGCGGCTCAACTGTTTGCAGAGTTCAATTAAATTGGGAGCTACATTGAAAGAAAGAGAATTCTCGGTGATAAACGAAGTTATTAATACCTCTTGGCGTGCTTTTCTTGTCACTATATCCAATGGCCGAGCATGTCTCCAGTAAGTCATCAGTATTTTTTGAATTAGCATAATTACTTAAAGTCATTGAATGTCTAATGCACTTTGAATATTTTATGTGCGTCACAGTTTTAGAATGATTTGTGAAAGCCTTGAATCCTTACCCACCATACTTCAGCAGTGAGTTACAAAAAACACAATATTCTTGTCCAGCAACATTTATTTTCTTGCACCATGTGCCGATGGTATCCCCATTACCATCTCTTCGTTCAATCCAATTCCACCTAAATGCATTCCGGACACCTTCTTCTAATTGTAATATCACTATTTATATCGAGAAATTTCATAGTGAAATTCTCTTGCGTACATAAATAAAAAAATATTTCAATAAACGAAACGAAAAATTTACACGTGCATCAATAAATGAAACGAAAATTTTACACAACGGAGAAAAAAAAGTTGCGAAGCGATCAATGACAAATAGCTAATACGGCGAAAAATCCCCCTTCTCTACTTATTGGCGCACGCCAGGAGAGATAAGACCTTTGAACCCAGAGTCACGTGATCGCACATCTGGTCGAAGTCTTTCCCTTTTTTTTTTCTGCCGCGCCTACTTGCCGAAAAGAATCCAGAAGACAATGTCCGAGAACCGGGGGAATGAGTCATAACTAACTCGCAATAAGGAAACAAAAAAGTTTTTCCCCCCTTTTCACTCATTATCGCTACCTTTGGAGAAAGAAAGGAAAAGTTTTCACCACACACACTGACCTTGCGTTTTATGCTTTCAAAGCAAACAAAATTACCCAGATCAAAATAAATAATTCATTATTCCTACTTCCTTTTGAACGACGATCCCTGGAATTTCCGGGTATCGAAGTTCAAATCCCCGGAGCACAAACACCCCTGAATATGTAACTCCAACTCCTAATCAATCTTCAGTTTTTAAAACTTCCTTTTCTTATCCTCAACTTAACATTTAAAATTGTAAAATACCTTTCTTGAATTTACAAATATTTATGATAAAAATTATACCAATTTATATAAAATAAAAATTTTGTAAAAATAAATAAATAATTGAATAGGTTTTGAACTTGGAGCTTTTAAACTTAAAGGTCAAAACCATGACAGCAGACCACAGTACACTCCTAGATTAATACATAATTTTGCCAAAAGATGTGTCATCTTTTAAAACAAATGATACATGTTCAACAGATAACCATAAAAAATATTTTTTTGGATATGAGAATATTACAAATAAACAAAACTAAGTGAAATTCCTAATTTTCTGAAATTAGGATTAATTTTAAAGATGAATATGAGATCATTTTGGGTTCTTGAATGAAATCCTTTCAAGAATTCAGGAAATGATTAATGCATACCAAAATCTCATAATTTAATGTATATGTATATTTAATATAGATGCAAAAGTGACCAAGAAAATTCTTAATGGAATGAAGTTGAATTTTACTTACTTTTTGAAATCAATTGGAAAATTCCTTTAGAATAACATACTTGAATATAAACTTTATATATATATCTTTCAACAATAAATGTAATCGCAAATAATTTACCAATACGAATGAAAATTAATTATTGGATTGTTACTTTTTAAACAAGTGTTATAAATTTCATTAGTTATTAGAAAAGAAAAAAAAAGGGGGGGGGAGTATAGAAAAGACTTACCTTGTTTTCTACATCACAGTAAGGCTTTACATATTCTTCATAGAATTTAATAGGTGTTATTGGGCCAACAACACAATATGCTTTACTTTTATTATAATATTCCCAAGTGAAAGTTTCTGGAGGGACTCCTAAGCATATGGCAATTATTCGATAAAGCTGAAATGGATTTTAAAATGTATTAAGACTGATTAATAAATTATACAAAAAAATTTAAAAATATATAAAACACAAAATAACTGCCTGCAAGATAGGCTCTTAAATATTTAGGTACTACACAAATCTACAGACAGAATCTGAGATAGAAACTATAGATTGAATAATCCATAGATATTTTAAGATGTAATGAGAGATATTAATCCAAATTAATTTTGATTTTATAAAAATGGTATATTAATGAATATTTTATTTATATTTTTAATTAAAATAAAAAGAGCATGATATCAAGAGACTAAGTAAGTAGCATTATAAATAACTGCAGCTATAAGTTATGAATTAAGATTCATTTCAGATGAGATATTTGGAAGAATATAAATAATTTAATATGGAAATGGCACCTTTCTTGTTAATTTCATTATTCAGTTTTAATAGTATTGTGAATACTTATCTAGTAAAACTGTCATTTTAATATTTAAGATTTAAGCCAAAAATGTTTTAATTTAATTAATCTGAAAATGGAATTCTTATTGAAAAATATAACTATGTAAATTAGTTGACTCATTATTAATAATTTACCTGATGAATCACTCTATGAAAGTATTAAAGATAAAGTGGCTCCCACCTGCCACTTCAACTAAATGATTTCAGTAAATAAATTATTTTAGATATTTCTTTCGCTAACTGTAGATTAGAGAATGAAGAATATTACATATTCAATAAATAATAATGGGTTTTTATTCCCCTGATAGTAGAGGAACAATTAATTTTGAATAAAAACTTGCACATGAATTTTCTCAAAACAAAATTAAATTTAAAATTTTCAAACCAATTATACACCAAGAAAAATATTAGGAAAAAATTCAACTATTGCTACATTTCTTTACAAATTGATTTCAATTAAAAGTGATTTTTCTTCATGAAACATATAAAAATTGCCCTTTAAACAAAATTTTTACTAAAAAATAAATACCTCATCCATAAATTCAAGAATTTTTTCATCCAATTTCTCTTGACTACTTTTCTTTTGAACCATCAGATTCAATTCTTTGGTGTATTCTCTTGTCTAAAAAGAAAAATATACAGCTTATCACACTAAGCAATTAATTACATAAAAATATTTTAACATATTATATTATTTCCCCTAGTAATAAAAGTTAGAATAAAATTTTGTTGGGAATAAGTCAAAATTCTCCTATTTATATCGGCAGCATCCACAATCTGGTTCAAATTTTCGGTTTCGATGCAGTCGCACAGGAGCGGGAATTTAAAACGATATGCAAATAAGATGACTCTTATTTGCATATCATTGAAGAAGAGGAATTTTTGTTTTATCGCCGTAAGTGTAAACAAAAAGTCAAATGAACTTTTTAGATGTTGTTTTGTTGTCGTTGTGTATGTGTCAAGCAGCTGTGCGTCATATGATAAGTATTTTTTTTTACTTTTCGTTCTGGTTACAAGATGTAACCAAGTTTAAAAATAAATTCCAAGTTATTTTCTAATCGTCATTGCGTGGTTCTTTTTCTTAATAGATAAATTGCATTTACTAATTAGGCCTAATTTATCTCAAAGAAATTTTTCTAATAGTTTTCCCAGTTACCATTTAATAATGAATTTCAAAATTATAAGAAAATTAGCAGAATTGCCAAAAAAAGACAAAATTATGATCCAGACAATTAGCCAGACAAAAATTATGATCATGACACTATTATACTATTTTATATAGATTTTTAACTTTGATGATATGCAAAGTTCAGTAAAACCCTAGAATATATAATGATTTAGATGATTTTGTATGATTTCTTTAGATTCTTTTTTTCCCTCAATTCACATACAGAGAATTAAAATATTATAATTATTAAATTTCTGCTTATGAATTTATATAAAGATTTTCCTTAAAAACAATTCCAACATCTATACCTTACAATATAAAACTCTAGACTTTAAATGCATCATGAATGGTAGACAGTAGAACATGAAGAGAATATTTTTTCTCACATACTGCATCTTTGATAAGATCTTGCAATCTTAAATTGCAATAATGCAGGCTTAATTGAATGGCTTTAAATCAGTAATTTATTTATTTAGAAAGGAAGAAAAAAATGCAGACTTGCATATAAAATTTAGTATTAAACTTATGCAAATATATTATTGTTGTTTGGAAAACAATTTTCAAATTTATCTATCATTTATATGTAATGAGTTAAAAAGCTGAGAGAAAAATGAGAAATGAAAATGTACCTTAGTCTTTAAAATAGCATTTAAACGTCCAGAAGTTTCACAACAAAAGGATTCTGGAAAGCATTTCTTGGGAACAACACCATATCGCTTAATTATGTTTACAACCATATCCCACTGACCACCATCAGCAACGGGATCATGTAAGAGGAAAGATACTAGACGGCCATCAACCGGTTCCCCTCTTTGCAGAACACTCACAATAGTGTGCAAGTAGAAATTACATCGTTCAACCTGTAAATGTTATATAGAAAACTTCAGAAAAAAAAATCTCAAACATTCCTTTTAAAATAAAATAAACCATTCCAAGAATCAAACTAGTGGCTGGTAACCATTTTTTTCCACAAAAAGGGATTTTCAGTTATATTTCTTTAAATTTTCAGAATCAAGAGCCATCAACTTAAATAATGAAATAATCTAAAAACTTCTGATTCTTTTCATTCATTGATTTTGTTCAAATACATTACACACACACACACAAGCCAATTTCTACTTATGTCAATAAAGAATTTTTTTTCTTTTAGTAACTTTTTATTAAATTACAATTAATATAAATTTGTATATTCAGATGACAGAATTATAATATTAAGTGGAGCTGAAGAACAAATAATTCCAGCAATTTACATGCTTTGCCACTAATGGGATTTATTCCTAAATTTATATCCTGCTAAATATCTTATCTAAGTTCACCTTTTTTTTCCTCCCATATAAAGCTAAAATTAATTTATTTATGAAAAAACTTTAATTTTTGCAAGAAATGACCTCACATTCTTCACCTTCATGTGAAAAATGCTGAAATCCTTGCATTTTACTGATAGAACTATTGCCTAATTTCAATTTTCATTGTAAACTGCTATTTGAAGTATTGTAAATTAATTTAATTTAATGAATTAATTAATATTTTTAAAAAACTGTATTAATATCATGTCAACAACTGCAAATTTAAAAAATGTATTTGAACAAGACATATAGGGTGAGAGTGAGCTAATAGTAAAAATTGAAAAAGCATGCTAAAATTTAATTATTTATTGTTACAGTTATTTTATGATTTTTTAATTACAATTAGCATTATTATAAGTCTAGAATTTTAAAATTTTAATATCTATGTAAAATAATATACAATTGTTAACATATTTCATAAAATAATAAAGAGTAGTGAAAAGATTTGAATGAGATTTCTGTGGCTGCATTTTTAATGAAAAAAAAATCATGTTTAATAATTTTTTTTAATATGATTGATTTCTATTTCTCAAACAAGAGGATAAATCTTCACTATTCAGCTGATTTCTATTTTAATTTTTAATGAAATTCGACTTAAATTATTATTAATTGTAAATATATATAAATCTGAAAATTAACATTCATTTTTTTTAATTGTATAAAAGTATAGAGTAAACCATTCCAAATATAGGAAACCACTAGATTTTGCAAAATTAAGTCATTATAGAATTAAAAGAATAAATTACAGAACTTTTTTTCTTAAAATAATTTTTCTTATTAAGCTTAAAATTATTTAATTTTATAATTTAATATTTTACAGATATTATTTACTAAATTTAAAATGAACCACATAATAGCTCTAGTAGATAATATACATATGACACAGATAACATGAATACCATGGGTTATATTTTAAAAACCAATAAAGTAATTTATTCACTGGTTCATTAATTAATAAATTAGTTTAATGAAATAAGGAAAGGCATTTACTTCCTTAATGCAATTGACAATATTTCAAACTGTACAAATATATTGAATTAATTTCTAAAAATAAATAAATTTATTCAAATATTTTTGTATAGATGAAACTAATTTCATGAACACTGAACTTATAAAATATAAAAAATGTCATTCTTAAAAGGGAAAAAAAAGAAAAGAAAAAGCTGAAGGAATGAACTTTTACAAAAAATTATATTTTCCAAATGTATACTGCCATTAAAACCTTTAATAATATACCTTATCCCAGAAGAAAAGATAACTCTGACTGAATTCAAAGTCTTCGAGCTGGTGTTGCTTTACGAAAGGAATTCGCAAAACATTAAGAGCTGCAAACAGCCAGCATCTACCAGAATTCTTCTGGTTGGTAACTGGTTTTATTTCAGAGTCAACCTAAAAGAAACAAAAAATATGAATTACATTTAAATATTTATTTTCTTATTATAATTATCTTCAATAACTGAAATCTTTTTAATAAAATAAAAGTTAACCATTCTGAAAGTAATAGAAAATTTGTTTTAAATACAAAAGCACATATATTATGTAACTATCAGTTCTTGAAAACAACCACATTGATTTTTACATTACTGTTTCAATTCAATATTATTGAAAACTATTTTTCTTCTAATATAATATTTTTTAACTGAATTCAATCTTTATTACAGCATACATCAGTTAAAGTTTGTTGGTTATATAAAGATTTGTTATTTTTGGTGCATAAATTGGTCTTACATGAAGACCTGAAAAATAAAAAATAAAAGTATTGGGTACCTCACTGAATTACAAAGGTGAAATGCTTTGAAAATGCCCTAAAAAATCTCGAATTCTATTATATAAAACTGTGCCCATATTATAAATTATTTGAGGAGTTCATTTGTTACTATCCATTAACATCAGATATATACTTACCCAACATTAGCAATTATTCCAAACAATCTATTTTAAGTACTGCAATAGCACTTTGTAACTGCAAGTAATTTTTAATTATAATTGTTTTGGCTCAATATTAAAATATTAGTTTATTAATTATAATTTATAATATGCATGATGAAAGAATTATTAAAAATACTCTATAGGAAAGATCTAGAATTATGAAATTTGGTATGTAGTTACTTTTAGGATAGAAAGTACCCACTAATAAGCTATTCAAAATTTTAATAAGAAATTAATCAAATATGAAATACCCTTTTCTCAATAAATTTGGAGCACATTAGTGAGCAAAAGCAAATTTTATGTCACTTTTAAAATCAAAAAATAAATTTATCGGTAATACTTCCATACTAGGTTGTTTTTTTCTCTAACTTTAATATACATTTGAAAAATATTTGCAAGCATATTTTATATTATTTTTTATTGCTTTAGTCACAAGTTTCAAATTCATGCAAAATATAATAATATTCATAGCTTTTTTTTTTTTTTTTTTTTTTTTTTGTGCCCAAAACTATACACTGAGATGACAAAAATTGTGGGACAGCTATATCCAAATACACATTCAGTAGTAGTATAATAACTAAATATATAAAGGCGCAACACACTAATAGAGCCTTCAAATGATTTATATTTAAAAGTTTCTGCCATGATTACACCCACATAAAGGGAATTACTGCCCACATAAAGGGAATTAACAGACTGAATATGAAATGATAAGTGGAGATAAACATATGGGACATTCCATTTCAGAAAGATTTCAATCTTCTGAGATCTACAGTGCAAAGAGGATGCTAGGAGAATGTAAGGCATAACCTCGAATCATGGGCAACTTAGTGACTTCTTATCACACCTGCATTTAATGAACAAAATCAGCAACATATGTGTAGAACTGTCTATGTTAAGAGACAAGCAACACTGTATGAAATATTCATAATAAGTGTCCGTTAGGACAGTATGGCAAAATTCAGCTTTAACAAACTGTGGCAACTTCAACTTTCAAATGTTTCTGCTAACAGCATAACAAAGCCTCCCTTATCAGATCAACTTAACCCTACGCAAATAGGGAATTTGTGGCTCAATCTGATGAAACAGAATTTCATTTGATAAGAACTAATGGTAGGTACTGGGATAGCAAATGCTTAAAAACCATGGTCTCAGGTTATTCTATAAGGCACTGTGTAAGGTTTTTATATGGAATAAACTGAGTCCTCTTGTTCACAGAATCAATCATTGATGGAAATAGTTCTGTTCAAATACTTAAAGGTCACTTGCAGCCATTCATTGATTTCATGTACCCAAACAATGGAATTTTTATGGTTGACCATGTCGCTGATCATAACAGTTCGGAATTAATTTGATGAAAATTCTAGACAGTTTCTGTGAATTATTTGGCTATTTAGATCACCTAATTTGAATCCAATCCAACCTTCAATATAATAATTTATAACAATTAACATAACTGAGATATCAATTTGTGCATAAAATCTTGCATTTGTAACACTTTCACAATAATGGAAGTCTATAGATATAGCATTGTTCAATTTTCTTTGCAATCCTACATCATAATTCCATCCATTCATCCTGAATAGCTGCACTTTGCAGGGCTAAAAAGGAAGCCTAGCATGTAAGTATTCCATGACTTTTATCACCTCAGTGTATACTTATAAGAATTTTAAACAATATAGATAGTGGAATTAAGATTAAAACATTATCCTGAAGTGCTAGAGGTTTGACATTTTTATACTTTATATATGGTTTCCTCCGTGTTACATTTTATTTATATAATAGATCTTTCTAAAGGTCTACAATTGTGAGCAAATCTTATTTCCTGCAATCAATAAATATACAAAAAAAATTCATTTACTTAACTAAGAATACGTAAGAATTAATTTACCTTATGTGTGAATACATGACTTGAGCTTTCTACAATATGTCTTTGCTGGCATACTTCAAGAGGATCTGTTTTAGCACAAGCATTTAGAGCCAAAAGATTTTTTGGATCAGATTCTAAATTTTTTCTAAACTGCTTTAAAATTTCAGGAGTGAGAACTGAAAAAGATAAAATGTATATATATATATATATAACTGAAATACCAAATATCCATCGATGCTAATAGCTTCTTAGAACATATTTCTGCCAATCTGACAGATGTTATACCAAAAATGAAATTTCAGTTATCAGTTTGAATGGTGAAAAACAATATGTTCTAAAACAAGAGGTTAAGTAAATTTGCTGTATTATACTTTCCATTATCTGATTTCACCTATAATATTTATTATATTCACCAATAATATTAATTATTTCATCTATAATTTTTATTTGATTCTTATATTTTATTCTTAATTTTCCAAATTTAAACAGTTACCCACAACTATCAATTTAACATTATCTTACGAGTTGCATCTCAAATTTAAAAAGTCGATTAAACAAAAATAATTCAAAGGATAATTTTATCCAAGCAAAAAACTACAAAAACCAAGTCTTTATTAGAATTCTTTTTCAATGAATTTTAATGCCTAATGTCTTTTTAATATATCCTATTATAAATAAAAAAAATATACAAAAAATATTTTAATTTGGGTTCAGAAATTTTTAAAATGTTCTGCTTGATCACATTTAAAAATATCATAATTCATTATGCATCCAATCCATTTTCACTGAACAAAATTGCACACTTTGAAACTAAAAAACATTTCACAGATAATAAATTTATAATAAGGAACATAAAACAAAAGAATATAATAATACTTAATTCATTTAAAAAAATTAAGAGTAAATTGTGACCTAAATAATGACCAATTTAATAATTGATATTTATTACAACATTTTACAGTAATCCTCTTTAAAAGTAATAAAGTTAAGTATGCTTTTATTAAGACATGTATGTAATCACTAATTTAATTATTTCAAATTATAGAAAGCATACCAACACAATTTTTTTGTTCAAAATTTAATTTATCATTAAATATACTCATATGGATATCAATTTAATATACTTAGTGATAATTAAAGCTTAAAGACTTGTGAAGATTTTGATTTTTAAATGTATACATATTTACTTTGATAAATTTTATGACAGAAAAATAAATTATACAAATAACATATAATTTCTAATCCTTTTGATGTAGTAAGTTATTAGTCCATACAATGTTAAATGGTAATTTCTTTACCTTAGTTTCTTCATTATTCTAACAAAATTGTATAAATATGATACAAAAAAAAGATCTCAAAACAAAATATTTTGTTAATTTCTAAAATTCAACATATAGAAATCTACCATAAAAAATTTTTAAATACATAAATCTTTTTAAATTTTGAAACTTGATTAGCACACTTTAAAATTTATTGCACCATTTATATTATAATTTAATAACAATATACTTGAAATATATCTGTTCCAAACATGTGAATGACCAACTGCTTGAGACTTGATAACAGATGCCAAAGGATTTGCTTTATAAATACAGCCAATTTTATTTGACAAATTTA
>JAPMOQ010058996.1:54600-87160 GCA_026543055.1 Argiope trifasciata
TGATTAATTCTGTTTTAATGATAAATTTATTTTGAAAATTATATTTAAGTAATTATATTCTTATTCATTAATGTTTCTGTTTTCATCCAATAGAGGGAAAAAAATTATACAAAAATAAGTTTTAAAATGTATCCCTCCCCACCAGTGTTTCGTTTCTTATAGTATTCAAACTATCCTCTTAGTAACATAATAAATTATAATCTGACTATATAGAATTCAGACTTATATTGGAAATAGACTTTCAGGGTTAATTAACAAACTTCAAAGAGCTTTTTGAAATTTGGATTAGTGTATATTTTTATATAGAATTATTAACTTAATTTTCACTATGAAATGTTAAAATTGAAAAAAATTTTGCTGCAAGATATAATAATAAACTGTGATACAATTTTGTATTGGCTGGTTTTTGTTTATCTTCCATATTTAAGTGAATACATTGGAAATTAAATTGTGGAAATACATTGAAAATTTTGATTTTTTTTTTTTTTTTTTTCTTTAAATGGCAATGAAATTATACCAAAAGATTTTTTAGAGTTAGAAGAAAATTTTAGGATCCAATACACTCATTTAAATATATTACAGTTTTATTATGCTGTGCTATTGCTATTTTTATACACACATTTTTCTGTTCAAAAAATGGGGCAAAAAGCTAAGCAAACTAGGTATTGCGCGTTTATTTCCTTTCAGAGGGTTATCTAGAAAAAAGTTTCAAGCTTAAGATCAAATAGTCTTGAAAAAGCATGTTAATACTGGAGATTCTGAATATTTTATTTATGATTTTATTTTTTATTTTCAGAGAGGTGTTACAAGTGGGGGTAGTGATAAAGAAGTTAAATTTTGGGATCTTGTCAATGAAGAAAAACATTCAATGTATGTTTTATTTTACTTACATTTATCTCTTATTAATTTCAGAAGTTTGATCACTTATTGTTTCAATTTGTGTTATTTCTTTTTTAGAAGAGTGCTATCTTTAGCTCAGAGAAAAACTCTTCAAATGCCAGAAGAAGTTTTGTGCTTGAAGTATAGGTTGGTTATTATATTAATTTTATAATAATGTAAATTATATGGAATAATAAAAATCCTTTAATTATAAGATTTTCTGCTGATAAATGTGATCAAAATCCAATGCCATAAAATGAAATATTAACTCATATTTTAAAAATTTCTTGATTTGTATTATTTTGATATCAGAAACTTGTCCATTAACTCTTAAAGTCACTAAGCATGAATAAACCTACGAAAATTATTGTTTTTGAGTCTAATCATAATTGGTCAAAATATAGTATTTCAATTTTGTCTGTTTATCAAGTGAAGTATAGTCGAAATTGCTTAAATGACGTATTAAAATAAATTTAATCAAGAATAAAATGTTACCCAGTGTATTAATCCATTTAATGAAAGAATTCTAAAGTTTTCTATAATTTTTCATCTAATATGTTATAAATAAAAAACTTAAAATCATATTTGTTTATGTTTTTGTTTGCTTTCTTTTATTTTTTTATCAGCCCTGATGGCAAAAAACTTGCTGTAGCTTTGTTGGATTCTACAGTACAAGTATTATTTGCTGATAGTTTGAAAGTAAGTTGCTTGCATTATTTTAATTAATCTGTTAAGTATAAATTGTTTTTATCATCTCAACCAAAAATATTTTTAATTGTATCAGCTGAATTTAATACTTCTTATATCTGATACCTTCATAAACTAATATTTTTAATTCTTTCTGTTAAAATATAATCATTTGGACTACTTGATTAGAGTTGTCAGTCTCTGTCCTCTCATCCCATTTTAAAAGCATATAAATTTGACAAATACTTCTAATAGACATTATCCTAAGTTTTGTGTATTTTCTTTTAAAGTTTTCCACTCTTTAAAAATCAATTGTAGTGATCATTAATAAAATGTATCTATAATATAGCTTTTTAAAAGCTTAATGACAACTTATCTCTACTTTTTTTTATGTAAACAGATTATTTTCAACTTAAACATTATAATATAAAATTTGTATATCTAACTTTATTGCAATTCATTTGTAGTTACATTTTGAATTTTCATTCAATTTTGAATATTATAATTTTTATAGTGCTATTTAATTGAATCTGATGCTTATCAAATATTAAAGATTTTTTTTCAAATTTTGTTTTTTAATCATGTCACCTTTTTCATTTTTATATAAACAGTGTAACAATGAAGTTAAGGAATGGAGTTTTGTAACAAATAATATTATGATGAAATATTGTTTCCTTATAATAAATATTATTCCGATAATAACAGATTTATTTCTCCTGAACTCTTATTATATCATTTATATGACAGTTTTCAAAATGTTTCCTGTTTTACTTAGTAGAAAAGTGATGTCATTTCTAGATAATGTTGAATAATTATCAGAAAAAAATCATTAAACTATGGATAAAAATGTATTTTTAATATCTATTTTATATCCTGTATTATAAAATTAATTTTAGATATAAAAATAGAAATTTTTTTAATTTTATAGATACATTCTAAAGAAAGCTTTAATTTTAAGCAGAAATAAAAAAAAACAGTTAGAAGATTACTTTTAACTTTCTTTAAATGAAGTAAGGCATATCATGGTTATTTTTCCTTATAAGAATGTATTCTCAAATGAAGCATTAATACTAATAAATAGGCCACATGCAGGATGATGTGATATGGTTGTAGTTTATATTGATGGTATATTTTGAATATGTTTGGATAGTATTGAGTATGTTATGTTTGGATAATATTGAGTATGGTATGTTTAGATAGTACTGAATATGGTATATTTAGATAGTAGTGAGTATGGTATATTTGGATAATATTGAATATGGTATATTTTGTCCTTTTTAATGTTATAGAAAGAAAATATTGACTGCACTTTTCTTTCTTCTAACCAATTAGATCCCACATTTGTCTGAAATTTGCATTTTGGTTGCAAGACAGTATTCCTAATTTCATTTATCTAAATAAATATACTTCTTGGAGTTTTTACATTAATGTATTTGCAAATATAAGGAGTCCTCCAATTGATAATGTCAGTCCAAAGCTTCATACAGAACTACAAATCTGATATTAAAATTGTATATTCAATTTATTATTGTCTTCATCTGTTCTTGGATAAATTTTCCGTCAACAGATTACATCGAAAATTTAACAGAAATCTACAATTATGGTTTCAAAACTTTTTATCAAATTTTATTTGTCTATCTCAATTTGCCACCAAATTTTCTTACTCAAAGGGAGGCAGACTGATAGACACAATTCCAAATATGGATTAGATTTTTGTCATTGTCAAACATATAGGTTTCCCAAATAATGATGTCAACTTTTTTGATAAATGCAGTAAATGTAGTTTCTCTTTTTATATTTTATATGCTAAAAAGAGATTTTTCAAACCTCGGAAAATTAATTTTTTCTGATTTGGAAAATTGTATTAATTCTTGGAATCTATTCTTATTATTATTGTGCTTTTTCTTAATGCATTGTAAGATGCATTTTCTATCTGCTATCTATCCAGTTTGTGTCACTCACTCACACACACACACATATATATTCACCTTAAAATGTTTATCATATAATGAGGGGTACTTTTAAACTTAATTTGTTTATTTTTTCTAATTTTTTTAAACAAAAAAACTTTCTGGCAAGGAATTGGATCATTCAAATTTATTACTTTCAGTATAAGTTATCAAAACTTCAACATTATTTCATAGAAACAAGCTTCTAATAAATTCTTATGTTACAATAAAGTTCTTGTTTAAAGTTAATATGAATTTCTTTTATCAATATTTTCCCTTGTAAACATATAGCTTTTTTCTTTTCAGCTTGCCTTTTCCTTATATGGACATGAATTTCCTGTGACCTGTCTTGACATCTCCTATGATAGTACATTAATTGTAACTGGTTCAAATGATAGGACTATTCGAATTTGGAGCATGGAATTTGGAAGTTGTAATAGGCGTCTAAAAATAGCTAATGAAAAGGGTCTTCCAAATGATAAAGGGTAATTGTAATTGCTTACTTGTCTTCATTATATATATATTTAAAAAACTCATTAAAAATATAGTTTTCTTATTAATGTTTCTATATTTAATCATTTCTAAGGTTGCAAGAAATATGTTAACCATCTGTAAATTTAAAAGTGTCTATTAAACAATTTTATGACCACAAATCATAGTTACCCCTGCTTCAGAAATCACAAAAGAAGAAAAATGAATATTTTGCTGAAATCACATTTAGTGAGCATTCAAATTAATTCTTGGAATTTAAATTGTAATAAATTTTTTGAAATTGTAATTTTCTATTACCCAGTGATGAAAGAAAACAGACATAAGCTCTTGCTTAAGTTTTTAATTAAAACTAGATATGTTAGAGCTTATATCAAAGTCCTTGCTCTGTTAATTAATAACTAATTGATTAACAAATTAAATTCATTTATCTGGTAACAAAGAAAATAGTGTCTGTTTCAAAAATATGTATTATGGGTGTGTGTGACGGGGACTTATAATAGATTAAATTTAAAGATAAGTGTAATATTTTTGTTAGCAAAAAGATCTTTCTGGTGAATTTATAAAATATATTTTTGATAAAAACTTACTTGATGTCTGTTTAGCTATCTGTTATAAAATTGTCTCTAATAAATATTTAATTTCCCTGAAATACCTTTGTACTGTTTCCATGAATAAAAATTTTTATTTAAATTTTTATCTCAAGAATCAAAGTTATTCAGATTGCTTTACATGTTTAAATAATAATTTTTTCATTCCTTCAGTACCTTAATGAATGGGCTACACTCTTATAATTATTTTTTTTAAATAAATACTATGTTTAAATTTATTTAAAATTTGTTGTAAATGAATTTTTACATGCTTTGTGAATAATGGAAATTCTATTTCTCTTATGAAGGACATACTTAACCTTTTATTCTTTTCTATAGCATCACATGTCTACAGTTTTTACCAAAAACTCATTTATTTTTCTCTGGGAGTAAAGATCACTTAGTTCGACAATGGGATGCTGATAATTTTCAGAAAATTATCACTCTTAAAGTAAGTCAATTATCTTTTTCAAAAACTGTATTTAATGTTTAAAGATAATTCTTTTTTAAGGTGTATTAACAAGGTATCAATTATTTACTTAACCATCTCATATATTAACAGTGCGTAAGATATATTTTTCACTGTCTTTCTATTCTATTCTTCTAAACATCATACATTTCACCCTTATATACTATGTCTTATTTATTCTTGTCTTTAAATTCCTTTTGTAACAGATTTTTTCTAATTCTTTCCAAATGGTTAAAAAAATAATTAATAAAAAACAGATAATTATTTCCAGCAGCAAGTCATCAAACTGTTCAGCAAGTTATGTAAGTTTTCATGAAAGTGACTGAAGGACTGGTATATGCATGGAGGTAATGATAGTAGAATTTTAAACATACCTCTAATCACCAGTCATCCTGTATCTAATTTTTTTCAAATGTTTTATAACAGTTTTATGAGTTTTTAGACTCATTTTAAGAACACAGTTAAAGGTTTTGATTTTAAAATCCCTTGATTTAAGAGTCGTATTTTTTTAAAATCACATTTGCTGCATTCTGCAAGAATTCTGTATAATCTGATGATTTTTTATTTATCTTTATTTCTGCATGCCATTTGAACTCTTACTTTTCAAATATGAAACAATTTTATTATTTTTTTATATCCAGTAAAATCAATATAATTATGCATTTCAACTGGATAAAATAATTGTTTAAAAATGAAATTTAAAGTTTGTTTATATTCTGTTTTAAAAGTGGTAAGTCCTTCATTTCCATCCAGATGTGAATAAATTTATTATGTCTACTGGCTTTTTTTATTTTTATTTTAAAAAATTACTTGTGCTGAGAACTTTATATATTATTGTTATTTTTTTTTTCTACTCATCACATTGTAATATGTAATAATACTCATCAAGTAGTTAATTCCAATGATAGTTTTATTTTATATTTTTCTCAGGGCCATCAAAATGAAATAACAGCAATGGCTTCAAGTCCAGATGGTACATTTATTGTAACTGCATCTAAAGACAGGTCCATCAGAACATGGGAAAAAACTCTAGAGCCATTGGTATTGGAAGAAGAGCAAGAAATTGTAAGTTATATCTGTGCATGCAGTATATTTTTTAAATCATTTTATAAATCTTGGATACATAAAAGTATTAATTATTATTATTATTATTCAAAATTAAAACTATTATTAAATATAAAGAACCTAAGATATCCCCAAAAGAACTTCTTTGATGTTTCATCAAAAATTCATTAATATAGTTTCCAATATTTGCCTTGATTATAAATAAATTTGATTCTTCATGTGCACATAATACTTCAAATTATTTTTTATGTTACCATAACCTAGTCATTTACTTAACAGTTTTCAAAACAAGTGAATTTTTGAATAGTTACTACTTTTCTTTCTTTTATAACTTCAAAAAAAAAATTTTTTTTTTACTGTTTTACTGCACAACTTTTTCCACATTTGTAAAATTTTTATAATTTTCACTTTAGGAAGCAGAAGAAAGAGAAAAAGAAACGGAAGATTTACCAACTGTAAGTTATTTGTTTATTTCATTTGTAAAATTTATTTCTTTTATTATTAACTTAACTTCCCTTTCAAAATTTCCAAATTGTTGAATTCATTTAATTTTACTTATGTGCTTAATATTTTGTTTTTGAATATGAATTTTAATATTATTATATAAAGCAAATAGGATTTTAAGTACAAATTTCTTTTACGTAATTTCTTTATGTCATTGTATCATATGTGCATAAATTAAGGAATGCAAATTTTTATATATCGTGCATTATCTTCTCCGTCCTTTCATCTAATAATGGAACTGTGATAGTCTGATGGTATGTTAGTTCTGGAATTTAAGTTAATTAAATCTTCAATTAATCAAAGTTAAAGTTAATTAAATTATTTTAAATCGATTTTTAATGTATTTAAATTTTGCCTTTAGTTGTACTCTAAAAATAACTAATCATTTCTTCTAAAGACACTTGTTGAATTTTATTCGTATTTAGATACCAGGAGAGGTGAATAAAGAAGTAGCTTTATCTGGAATGAAGACTCCTCAAACAATAAAAACTGTAAGCCACTTTCTGTTTTTATTTTGTTTTTGAAATATCTAGATTTTTTTAAAAGTTTTAATGCATTTTAAATTTTATTATGATGCCAGTTCAAATTTTGCTTTTAATTTCTTAAAATTCATTAAAAGATTTTATTCTTTCTGGTAATTTATACTCTGATTATATTTCACCTTAAATGAATTTTGAGATACATGAAATAAATTTATTCCATAGCTTTTGTGTGTGTGTGAAAAAATTAACAAGATAATTTAATGTCAAATAATTTAAATCACTTTTTATCAACTGTAGTTTAAAAAAAATTTTCTTTTCATGATGACTTATATATGTTTGATGTATAAATTTCATTTAATATTTTTTTATTATTTTAATATATGTCCAGTATTATTTTATTGCTATTATTTGTTATGTATTTAATTGTTTCAGAATCTAATTCTTTATTAATAGTTAACTATTGTAAATATATTTAATTATTCAAGAAACACTTTTTTTATTGAAACAAAGCTTTAATGCATATTCTTTGCTTTGAAATCAGGTGGATCAATTGATAGAAGCTTTGGAATTATATAAAGCTGAAACTCGACAATTAGAAGAATACAATTTACTTTGTGAAAAATCTGATAAAAAGGTATAATTTTTTTAACATAAGAAATTTGTAAAATTATATTATTTATTAAACATTTGTGATGCACTTACTCAGCTCTCTCTCTCTCAACAGACAGCTCCTCCTCCATTACATCCATTGTTTACTGCATACAATGTTACCTGTCCCATTGAATACATGAGAAAAGCAGTTCTCAAAATAAAATCAAGGTGATATTTAAAAGTTAAATCTATATTAATTTTATATATCTCAATGTTGCTGTTATCATTCATTCTATTTTTTAAAATGTTTTTAATCCCTTAATTTAAAATGTAATTATCAAATAAATGTATGCTTGAAATTTCGATATCTATTAATTTTTAGTTTGAAAACGGAGCAGTTTCTTATATTTTGTTAATTAAAATATTAAGTATGCTGAACCCAATAAAGACTATTTTTTTAGTAAACTTTATGGAAAAAAAATGTAAATTTATGAATAAAATGCATTCCTATTTGGATTTTTAAATTGTTTTCCAATACCATTATTATATGATGCACTTCGTGTTTTTCTAATTTACCCATTCAATTTTGCTACAAGTAATCCTTATAAAAGTCATCTCATCTTTTCTGGCCAAACTTCCAAACAGCAACTATATTTTGAATGTTATTTCACAGCATTTAAAATTTGTTGTATAAATTCATGTGTTCCATTTAATTTAAATTTTTCTCATTTTCTATTGATAAAATTTTAAAAATAATCATTTCTTCCATTCACTTTCATTCCAAACTCATCATGAACAACCATGGGATTTAGAAACTGGGATGTGAAAATGAAAACTATATTCTATTTCATTAATCTATAACAGCATTTTTTTCCCTGAAAATGTATTGTTTGTCTATAACTGTTATGATTACTTTTAAGAATTGAGTATTATAATGACACTGTTGGGATTCTTTTTTAAATATTAAGTAATTTATTAGCTAGTTAAAAACAAAAAAAAAATTATATGCAGTATCAATTATGTTTAATTTACTTTCTGGTTTTATTGCATTTATCACCATGGTTTGTAACCTTAGCCCTCTTTTGTTTCATTAATCCAAGTCAACTAATTCCCTTTAAGAATTTAAATAACTAGTTAAAGTTTCTATTTTGTAGAAATATATCATATTTAGTAGATTATATCTAAACAGTTGGGTAATTAGCTTTCCTATGGACATTCTTATTTAATATTTTAGCCTTACCTTTAATCGTGTTTAGCAAATTAAGAATATACTGCTTAAGTCATTGTGTTTCAGACTTTTTACTTTCTTCAAATCAAACATTTCATTTTGGTTTGTTTTAGTGCACTATTTTATTCCATATTTTGTTTTATTATGAAACAAATAGTTCAATCTATTTAATAAAAATGTATGAAAATGTTTGTGATTTTAAATACATATCCTACAATAATAATTGTAACCACTGTACAATTTTTAAAAATATATATATATACTTTTATTTTACAGTGAATTAGAAGGAACTCTTCTTCATCTACCATTCAATTTTGTATTGGATTTTCTGAAAATAATTGCTGAATTCGCTGATCGTGGATGGGAAGCAGAATTTTGTGAAAAATGTACAACCTTTTTGATTAGGTGGGTGAAAGTTAATACAGTATCATAAGATTAAATATCTGGTATTAAAGTAATAAACTTTATGCAACATCTGTAATAGAAAATAATATTTAATGCAAATGAAATTTTTTTATTTGTCTATGAATACACCAAAGCTGAAAATATTATGATCCACTTTCAATAAATTTAACACATGTTGGCAGATATTTTTTATTGATTCTTGAAATATGTAAACCGTAATGCCAATTTCCAGAAACATTTAATAATCAGATTTTCAGAGTATAAAATACTGCAGGATTTAAAATTTGGATGCCTAATTCTTTTCTTATTTAATATGCATTTACATTTTATGACTCGAAATATATGTTTTTAAGTTTAATATAGTTACTGCAAATTAAATTATAGTAGAATAGAATGTTACTGTTCATTAACAAAGATAGTTAGAATTTTTTTTTTTTTTTTTTTAAAGAAATTATTTAAAAACTGTTAAAAGAAAAAATATATCGCATTAAAAAAATTGTGAAAATGGTTTCCAATTTGTTTATATGTACATTTTTTTACAATGCTTAATTTTTGATGCAGTTAAAAGTATTTAAAACATCATTAATTCAGTTTCCTATTAATCAGGGGGAGGGGAATGTATTTTAGAATATATATTAAAAAAGAAAATTGCTAGATATATATTTTACTTTTTATTATATATTTGGTTTTAAAAGAAGTTTTTGTTTTCTGTTTCCTTTGTTTTACCGTCAGTTAATGAGATTTTTCTTCTTGAATTCTTGTGTTTGAATATTAATCTTTTAATTGCCACTAGTATATATGTAGTTATAAAATATGTAAACCTTTCATTGGCTGTGCATAAACTGTGAATGGCATATATATATATTGTCATTTGAATCATTATTTTAACTTCTAAACTATGCAGTATTAGTCTTCCCTCAGTCTAATATCTGCGACTTTAATTGCCCATTGTTAATATTGTTGCAATATCATATAAAATCTAAGTGCCTAAAATAAATTAGTTCTTTAAAACTGAACCCCTTTTTTTTAGTTAAAAAAAATAAAGGTGCCATTTGAAGATAAATTGGCCTTCTCTTTTCCAAAACATTTATAGTGCTAAAAAGCTTAATAAAAATTTTGAAAACTATTAATGAACATAAAAAAAAACAAGTTTTCTGTGTTGACATGATATAACCTTGGAATAAAATATAAAATAATGAACTGTGCCAAATATGAAGACAAAAATGTAATAATTAATTAAACAATAAAATGGATAAAGTTAAACAAAAAAAAAAGTGCCCCGGATATTAAACATGTTGTTATATAAAATGAAAATTCATCAATTTGAAAAAATGATAGTGTTCAATTTTAAAAACACTGAAGTCCTTGTTTCCTTGGAAATATGTCTGTGTATAATTTTTGACTAATCTTTTAACTAGACTCACTGCCTTGGAATGCATCGATTTGATATAAATTTGCTTGTGCTTATCTATGCTTTAGAGCAGTGATGGGGAAACTACGGCCCACGGGCCAAGCCCGGCCCACAGAAAGGTTTAATCCGGCCCATTTAAGAGGGTCGTCATGAGAATGTTTGAACCCATTCTTACTTCGTAATGTGACGACCCGCATAAAAATCTTTTCTCATTTTCCAAGAATACAATCTTTAAAATTCACTATATCAAACAATAAGATTAAAAAATACGAAATTAATTTGAGAAAACTATCTTTAGAATTTGAAAGGAGATTTTAGGATTTTAGAAAAATAAAACCAGAGTTTAGTATTTTTGCGACCCCATTCAATGTTAATTACGAAGAAGTTGATGCAAAATTTCAACTTGAGTTAATAGAACTGAACTGTAATACTCTCCTGAAACAAACTTTTCATACAGTACCTTTACTAGAATTTTATAAAAATTTAAGTCCAGATAATTTCCCAAATCTAATTACTCATGCAATGAAGATAATGACAATGTTCGGCTCATCTTATATATGCGAACAAATCTTTTCAACAATGAAGCTTAGGAAAACTTCTTTAAGAAACAGAATTACAGATGAGCACCTTTCAGCAGTTTTAAGAATTTCTGCTTCGCAAATGGAACCGGACTATGATGAAATTTTGATAAAACAGTCTCAATTTCATTTTTCTCATGCACCATCAACCAGTAATGACACCAGAAAATAAAGTGATAATACTTCACATCAAGAACTACACTAAATTCATTTTATATTTTGTGCTTATAATTTTCTTACCTTTTGCTTTTTTACTATTTAAATAATAAGTGTATGTAATAATATATGTATATGTTTATAGAGCACATAATTTTTTTAACGATTAAGCATTATTCTTTTGCCCGCTACGATCGTCTTGTCATTACAAATGGCCCGTCTTAAAAAAAGTTTCCCCACCACTGCTTTAGAGTAAGGATCAGAGAAAAAATATTACAACTGTAAAAATAAAGCTAAATCATAAGATTCAATAGCAGTTCTGATAAAAATTCTTATGATTTATTGTCATTTATGAGGATAATAAACAAATGTTGAATGATATTTTATTTGTTCAAAATTACTCAGGTTACAAAACCTTTTGAAATTTCAAAATTGCTATAGACATAAAAGGAAAACTACTAGCTAGATAATAAACATCTTTTTTTTTTTTTAATTATATAGAATCCATTTTGGACAAATTTCTACAACGCGTAACTTCCGTCCAGTAATGGAAAAACTACAAGAAAAGCTGTTTCAACAAATGTATAGCATTGAAGTAAGCATCACTTTATAAGTTTTTTTTTTTAATTATTGCTAGTAAATTTTTGAAGGTACAAGAAGATATATTATATTTCTTGTTCAGTTTTGATTAGCTCCATTCCATTGATTTTTTTAAAATTTAATAAAGCATTTACAAACATTTTAAATTCAATCTCATTTATATTTTTAAATGTTAACAACTTTTCTTTTGAAGAAATTTATAAAAATGTATTATGCATCAAAAAAATACATTTTTAAAAATTCCTCTTTTATTACATTCCAAATATATTTTCCATAAATCTTATACTTTAAACAATACTATCCCTTTTTATTCCTATGCTGTTTTAAACTTCTTTAAGCTTTTACTAATTATATAGTATTTTGAGAATGTGTAGCTGTTCAGGGCTATAATTTAAAGAGAGAAATATTAAATATGGAACATACACATTAGTATTATTTGCATTTTATAGTAATTAAATAACAATGAATGCAATTATATATGCTTTGATACCAAAAGTTTTTTATAAAATGGGATTTAAGGTTGTCTAAAGACGGCAGGAAATTATTTACATTCAAATAAGGTTTATATGAAAAAGATGGTTGAATTTTTTTTTTCTTTTCAATTACTTTCTTTTTGTATTAGAAAGCTGCCATATTCAGGGAATATTAAATATATTCTCTAATATAGTATAATTTTCTTAATTTTTAAATGCTTAAGTATTATGTTTCTTCATAACCTAAATATAGAGTTGAATGTACTTAAAGTCTAAATGCCATTTTAAGAACTTGCGATTGCTAGCTATATTTTGAGGAGTACTTGTTATTAAAATTGTTTTTCTAATATAATCTTACAGCATGAAAAAAAATTGTAAAAGTAGTTTTTATTGATAATATAGCATGCTTTAATATTTCCATAAATAAATATGCTACAAAGCAAATGAAAAAGTATTAATTATTCATAATAATATGTCCTGGGTGCAATCCACTCTAAATTTTTGTTAAGATTTTTCTCTTCCCTTAAACCCTAGCTTGTAAATTAATTACATTTTTTTTTTAATTCAAGAAATTTCTTTAAAATTACTTTAACCTTTTGAAGAGCACAAAATCTTGTGTCAGAATAAAATTGCATATAATTTTATATTACTAGAAATTAGTTTCCTCTATAAATTCTGATGCTGTGCAATTTTAAAATATGCATTTTACCCTCCTTAAAATCTTAGTCATAAATAAATAAAGCTGATCTAATTTTGGCATAGAAATACAAAACAATACATAGAAATGAAGTTCATTGCAATGTTTTTTTACTTGATTACTGAAAAGTTGTGTCATTTATATTAATTTTGTTCGTCTTTATTTTAGGAAGACTTAGGCTTTGCAAAAGTAGTAACTAGTCTTCATCAGCGTGCACTTGAAGCTCGAGAAGAAGTGTCCATGTTTAGCGACTTGATAAAGAAACGAAAAAACAGGAAAAAAATACAACGACCTGTTGTAGCATTTGGTTGAGATATTTTAAATGTAAATTATATTGTAAATATTTTAATAAATACTGTTACTTTTTTAAGCTTATGAAAAAAAATTATTTTATATTACAGAATACTTTTGGTCATAATGGGCCACCATGAAATTTATTCTAGATGGACTTTTCAAATTCCTATTTTATTGCAAATATTTTTATTAAGCAAGGAGAATGGTAACAATCATTATTTAGAAAAACAACCTATCAATATGCATTGTTAGCTGCCAATAAGTTCTTTTACAAAGCTTTCAATTTGGTCTTCATCTTTCAGGCCAGTAAAACTTTTCTGTGGCTGTCCATTTTGATAACCAAGGACATGAGGCACTGCCTGTACCTGAGGATAAAAATATTAAATGTAATATCATTTTCAATTAAGGAAGAAAATTGTCAGTTATACATAAATATTTATAAGCATTTAATGAAAAAGTTCTAAAAAATTCTTAATTCAACATATTTTTTTGTATGATTATGTTAAGCAATTACTTCTAGGAAAAGGCATGAAATAGTCATAAATAAGACGTTGCATCGTAATCCATGTTTACCTTATGGATAGAACTACAAATATGTTGTTAACAATACATAACTATTGGTAATTAATGTATTGTTTCATTGAAAAATTATTTTTTCCTTCATTACTTTCATCTATACTTATAATAAAGCTCAATGTGTGTGTGTGTGTGTTGGCGCTCTACAGGCCAGACCGTTGGACCTACAGCTACCAAATTTGGTACATGTATACCTTGGAGGTCCGGAATGTGCACCTCGGAGCCCTTTTTTCGAATTTTTTATTAGAATTCGAATTAATTAAAATTTAAGCGAAATTTCGACGTTTTTCCGCTATAACTTCCGAAAATATTATTGCACAAACATGATTTTTACATCAATTTAAAGATTAAAAAATTAGCTTTCTAATGGTATCAGTGCTTTAATGTATAACTTAAGCCTCTATTTTTAACGAATTTTTAAAGAAATATTTTAACTATGTTTTTTTGATCACGTGACCGGATAAAAGAAAAGAAAACAATGACGGAAGTTCAAATAATAAAAAATAAACTATCATCGTAAATTCTATTATCGTTTGCAATATCTAAATGATTAATTCAATAAATCTTCTTTATTTACGGTAAACCTGATTGAATTTAGACAGGATATGCATTGAACTCCCGACCTAATGGTATATTTCTATAATCGTTTGCAATATCTGTATCATTAATTTAATAATTTTTTTCGCTTTCTTTCAAAAAACATATTTAATATTTTGGCAACATCACCGAAAAATACATTTTTAATATTTTGGAAGCATAACCAATAATTAAAACTGACTGATTTATAAAATTAAAGAATATTATCAAGAAAACGGGTTCTTTTAGAACTTTCCGTCCATCATCTTAAAGAAAATATTAATTTCAGGCCAATCAATACCCGGAATTACTTCAAGGCTAATGAATATGTGATTTAATTGAAAATTTTAGAACGCATTACTCATGGCGAACCAGCTGGTCGCCAAAGGCGGCTAGTCATAAATAAATAAAGACAATGCTGTTAAATACTTTATGAAACAAACACATAGCATACAAAACAAGAATTATATTGAAAATAATTTATCATAAATCTCAAAAAGAGATACTGCAATCAATGAGGCTCCATATGGAATTTTTAACAAATAAAAAATGTGATAATTTATGTGTCGTAGTAATAAAATTATATAACTATTGCTTTAAACATAATGATTACCTGTGTTAAAACTAAATTGAGATTAGATAGTCAATTATATTTAAATCTAATAAAATCAATCATGCTCTGAATTTATTAATTGGACATATTGATATAATATGTAGTCCTCTTTAACAATCATCTTTGTCACTAATTATGGTATATTTATAAATTTTTATGCTTTTACTATTTTAAACATAAATCTGACAAAAAAAAACTTACATCGTGATTCATAGCAATTTCTGAATTTTCATCAATATCTACTTTTGCCAAGTGCACTTTCTCAGCATATTTACTAACAACAATTTCAAGTCTTGGTTCAAGCATTTTGCAAGGACCACACCAGCTAGAAAAAAAAGAATCACATTTATGAAAAACGCTGTAGTATACATGTGTACAAAATAATAGTAAATAAAAATTTCATTATCTTGTATTTCAATTACTATATTTTAGAAGCCTGCAGAACTATAACTCAACTCTATACTATCAATACATACAACTGAGAACTATGTATATAAATTTGCATGTTGTCCAAATTATTAAAAAAAATCTTGGTATAGTTTTGAAACAAACAGTAATATTATCTGGTAAACTTATCAAAATAAAAGATATTTTCAAGCTTAAAACACTGCAAATTTTTTAAGTAGCTCAGGATATTTAAATTAATATAAACTATCAACTGAGCTTTAATCAAAATAAAAATTTCAACACTTTTTTTTTTTTTTTTTTTTGTATAATATAGTGAAATGCACAAAATCATTTATGGTCTGGAATATCCTTTTTTTAATAGAAAATTAGTGTATCAACAGAAATGAACAAGTAAATCTTGTAGCTTGTTGAAATATTACACTATATCAAATGAATTAATAAACAACTGAAAGCTTACTTATTCAATAAATTATTAAACATTGTAAGAGGCAATTCAGAAGTAAATTAAAATATTTTTATTTTTATCCAACAAGAATAGCAATACTAAAGATATTTTATACATAGAAATGTTTTTTTATTAATAATAAAATAATCTTCATCATACTTCATGGCATAAATGAGTGAATTTTGAAGAGAAAAAAAATGAGTAGCATTTTATCAATACATAAATTATTTATGATTTTTCACTTTTTATAGATGCAAGGGTCTTTAAGAAATTGTTCCAAAAATTAAACACCATAACCAAAAAACGGGAAGGGGGGTACCTTTTTACACTTATGCATATATAAACCTGCATATTTTCTAAGTATTTACTTTTTACTGCTTTATAATAATGCATTGTTTTCATTGAAAATTGTTCTACATTTATTTTAATATTTTAAATTTCAATATTTATTTTTTCAACACTGCAGAAGCATAATGTCTTCGGTTGTAAAACAAATTTTTGTAATTTTACTTCAGAAGTTTAGTAAAAAGCGTTTTTTTAACATTTCACATTTGAAAATTTAATAAAAACCAGCATTTTTAACCTACATGCAAATAGTAATAATCCTTGGCTGTAAAAAAAAATCAGAAAAATATGTAAATACATATTTAGAAAGAAATCAAAATTATTTCATAATTCTTAGTTTTCATAAATAACAGAGACAAATTCACAAACATGCCAGCTTTGTATTAAGAAATAAAAAGAAAAAGTGCTAGTAGATTTCTTTTTAAATGGTTTTTTTTTTTTTGTCAGCATTTCCCCCCCCCTTCTTTTTTTATCTCTCCAGTAAGTAAACATTTACAGTCATACTTTCAATTTATTGTATATAATCTAACAAAATAAAAGGGTATCTTTGCACTTCAAAAAAAAATTAAGAATTTTTTAACGCCTTTTTTTCAATCAAGCCCTTTTAAGATGTGGTTTTCTAATGTAAGCCTTTTTCATGATATGGATAGATAATAATATCAAATCAACTGCCTGTTTAGAACTCAAATTGGTATACTTGACAATCAATTCAATTGGGAAAACTATTATTAATATGATTCTATACTGCTTTCTTATAAGTGAAGGATTCACAGAAAAATGTAAATGTAGACAAATTTCTTTTGAGAAATTTGCTTGGATTATTTCTATTTATTAAAAGCTTACATTTCTTTATTATTATCCCCATTTATTAAGAACAAAATTTCTTTAAAAGAATTATTTCATTTAATTAGTATAGTTCATTAATATACAATGTCAATAATTTTAACTCCTATTGATATAAATTTAATAACGTAATTATTTTCTTGAATTTTGTGCTTACTGACACAATAATTCAAAAGATATTGAAGACATACTTCACGATTTCCAAACTGCCATGCCAATCTTTTCCTCGGATATTACAAGTTAAAAAATAGGGAAAGTACATCTAGTACTTTCCCTCAAGCAAATATTATGTGGGTACTTAAGTGTTAACTAGATGCAAGTAATTGATTGATTAAAAAAAAAATTGCAGTTATTAAACCTGCAGCCCCCAGATCTATAACGTTAGATCTAATGTTATAATGTTAGATCTGTCTAATGTAATAATGTTAGATCTGTCTAATGTAATAATGTTAGATCTGTCTAACGTTATAATGTTAGATCTATAATGTTAGATCTAATGCCCACAGATCTATAACGATCTTATAACGTCTACATGTTTATGTTTGTTAATGATTTGCAATTAAACTTTTATATTGGTTAGAGTGCAGATTAGTGAGCCTCCAAGTTTGTAGTCAATATGGCAACCCAACGGAACACTTCTAGAAACCCTAATACTGTTTTGTTTACTACTTTGTAGAATGGTTAAGTTACAGATGAACAAAATGTTAAATTGAAAATAATAAAAATATATCAATCTATGGTTTTAATTTTATTCTTTATTTTAATTAAACTAACAAGACACTGCAGTTTTATTTTTAATATGAATACGAACAGAAAATATGTATTCTTTTGCAATCTTTAGATGCCAGTATGCACTTTAAAAAATTGTTCTGAATTCTTACTTTACGAAATCATCTGCATTTGGTCCTAAAAAATTTTCTGAAATGGGATTCTTCACATTTCTTGTCATTCTTTTCATACTATAACAGTTGGTTCCTTGGATAATTTGTTATATCGGTAATTGGGCAGAAAGGAATGTTTGGTGAATGGGATAGCAATAAGTATTTTTAATCTACAGAATAGGTGAAGGGAATATATATATATATTACATACTAATAAAGTTAAAAATGGATGTTTTTTTCAGTTATTTTTTTCGTTATCCAGGAGCAAATCTCGCCAATGTGAAGTACATAACAATAAAGGCAGAATTCTATATTATTTGGCAATTGCTCACTGTGTCCAGCTCATGCAAAAGTACCTTTTTTTGTATGTAGTGTTCCTATTATGCACATAGTCCTTAGGTTCAATGTACTAGTGAAGTTACTAGATTCCCACTCCCGCTGCTAGCAAAGATGTGAAATGTTTTTTTAAGTTAAAACAATCTGCCTAGTGCCTTCTTTAGATGCCAACAGACATCGCATTCTCTAAATTTTTCTCTATACACAATAGACTGATGAAGCCAGTTTGAAAAACCTCTTCAAAATTGTTAAAATCCCAAAGTAGTTTTTTTTTTAATTAAATAAAAATATATATGGATCAAATGAATCTCCGATTAGCATAAAAATTATAATACTTATCAGTAAAGATCATAATTTTAAAGTATAAAGTGGTAACCATAACTGTTTCATGGAAGTGTTTGTTTATTTTGTCTGCCATCTTTATTGATACCTTGGCATCCTTGGTGTAGCAAGGGGCACACTAAACTTGACTTTTACCCTTATATCTTGAAAATGCCATGTAATAGATACAAAAATGCCAATTTACACAAAATACAATGATATTTAAAATAGGCATACGGTTGCAGGTTTTTTTGTTTTTTTTTTTAATTTCCAAAGACATTCTACTTTTTAATGACAATGAAAACAGTAACCTGGCAACTTATGCTAGTATATATGCTGAAAGTAATGAATTTCCAATTTTGAACAACATGAATAAACAAATTTAATCTGTTAACTGATGCACACATTTTAAATTAAAAACGATTTAACTTTAAATAATTACAAGAATCTAGAAGCCTTTTTATAAAGAAACATATTTAATAAACAAACAAATGGCAACAACTCTTGGCTAATATCTGCCCTAATTTGCATGCCAGTTAAATCCTCGTAAAAAATTCATAGCACACAGTACAATTGCATTAATTTATGTATTTGAATAAGACTACTAAATAGTTTTATAATTTATATGAAATATAATAAATTAGCAAAAGATCTGATGTATTAAATTGCTGAAATAGGAATAGAATGGAAAATGCAATGGAAACAATGCATATTTTTTTCAGCTTTCAAAATATTTTACACTAGAGATTTTCATCCTTCGTTTAGAAGTATTGATTTCAGTTTCCAATAACATGAAAGAAAAATAACCTAAAACAACCTCTCTTTAAAAACTTAAAAGAAAAATAACCTAAACCTAAAAGAAAAATAATAATAAATTTTTAATATGTTTCATTAAAATTAAAATCATAATATTATAAAATCAAACCTTGCTTTAAAATCTACAACAACAGGTAGATCACTCTTTAGAACCATATTTTCAAAATCCTTTTCATCTTGGATTTTAAAAATCTTTTGTCGAACACTTGAAGTACTCAAAGATTTCGAACATATACGTGAAACAACAGCACTTTTTCTAAACAAGTTTCTTGAAAAACAAATACTAGCCATTTTGAAAAACAGTATATATCAAAAATAATCACACATTCACTAGAAAACTTCGGACGATAAAAACCTCAATAAATGTAAACAAACAGAAAGTTTATTTGTATGACAGTTAACAGTTAAGCTTAAGACCATAGACATTATAAATCAGTTTTATTTATTTATTTTGTTTATTTTGGTTGGTGCATTATTTCTCGAAGAAATGTTAAAATTCTAGTTTGCTTTTTTACATTATTTTATTTAAATTATAATTTGTTTTTTATATTAGAACACGTTGATTATTTGTATTTTTTTTTCAAATTTGTAGCTTTTGAAACTAACATAAGTAGTATATTTTTCAAAATATTTGTAATGGATACTTTAGTTATTGAACAAAAACGAGCTTTGTAAATGTATCTTAAGGCCTTATCACAAGGCAAAATATCGTCGGCACTTTCAGTCAGCAAACGACAGTGAAAGTGACGTCACTTGTGGGACGTCACTTCAAAGTTTCACATGATTGGTTGAATTTCGTTTGCGGACAATATTTCCGTCCGACAAGATTTTCGAGCTGGTTCGAAAAAGTTGTCGATTGTGAAAATTGCTTGACCGGTTTTTGAGGGCAGAAACGGAAAAGTGCTGACGAAATTTCACCGTGTGATAAGGCCTTTACTATTTACAAGAAGAGCTTTGTCCTATCTTTTTTTATTTTTGGAAAATTGCAACAAAAAATCATAAGCATCATGTGCATGAATTCGCAAAGGAAAAACATGAAACCTTCGAAAGGCAGGGAAAAGGTTTTAAGGACTTTCGGTTGATCTAGGCATTCTTAGATGAAATCAACAGGCTGTGAAGCAATTGCAAAATCAAGATTCAATTCTAATTTATTTTTTTAACTATATCCAAAGTTCACGAATCTTAAGCAATAAAAAAAAGGATGTAAGACACAGGGTTATTTTTTCTTTTCTTTCCTTTTAGTAATGACTAAAAGATTTTCAACTAGGAAATGTGACAATGCCGAATCTATGAAAGCGTTTCTCTGTAGGAACAGAAAGGGTAGAGATTCGAAATTTATTAAGAGAACAAAAATTTTCTTCATTTCATGTCTCTTCCTTATAGAAACCTGCTGGGTTGCATTGTCAAATAGGCAAAGCGGCCTAGTGGCATCACCAATTTAGGAAGGCCTGAGAAAAATAAATTTAGTGGTGCAGGGACACTTTTATCACCCCGACGTCCTGGCTTAAGAGTAGCGCTTATCCTCTGTGGTTAGGGCTTTTGCGGTGCGAGTCATGACTCAGGCATGGCTGTTTTCTACTCTGTGCTCTATCTGTGAAGTGTGTGCAAGAACCCTCTTCCCTGTGAAAAGGGGCCATGCAAGCGAACATGTGAGTGTCATCTTCATATGCCCTCGGGGTCTCAGGGGTCCTTACCCTCATAGCGACTGCAACCCTCTTTCCTCGATCTTTTACTTTGTTTGAATGGCGTCAATTCATGTGAAGTAAAGTCAAGTGTCAGTTACTTTTACGCATGGCATTTAAATCTTCATCCGCAGTGCTTTAATAGATGAGTCTGTCATTAACGTTCTCAGTCAAGTATGAAGCGAATTTTTTGTTTACATTTGCAGTTATAATAACTTTGAGTAATTTTTTGACCTTATTATATGTTAAAACAATAAATGCTGGTATGCTGCTGGATGCTTTAATGTGTAACACAAGAGTGATTGCCATGTAAAATGTGTGTTTTTTAGTTTCCTTTCTGTAAACCTGAATTTAGTTAGCATCGGAATAGAAGGTTGTAAGTTGTAAGCTTTCCTCGAAGCCGATGATATGCTCCGATCATTTTGAAGAATTCTTTCAATGTGAACCCATTTAATAACTATAGGAAACTGAAACCAATGAGTTATGAGTTGTGTTGACGGGGCACCTACCCTCGGTAGGGGCTTATCCCCGGTAATGATAGAATAGATGGAACCTAACGATCAATATATTGCCGTGGTCTTCTTCGGTGAGTCTCAAGCTGGAGATGGAGTGGAGGTAAGATGCTTAGGTATAAATAGTATTGACGAGCTGAATGAGGTAGTGTGTGTCAGACCTCAATCTGATTGGCTGTGAGATGGGTGAGGGTGTGGAATATGTAGCCTTTGACTAAGTTTGTCTTATCGTTACGGATTATACTTGCTGTGTATTTAAAGTTTATTTAAGAACTGGTGAGCTGGTTTTAACATTAAATTATAATTTAAAAGGGAGGACAGGTGGAATGATTTTTCAAAACCTTCTTCAATAAACTCTACTGTTCTTGATAACTGATGGATGGTGGATAGATTTTTGAGAAATCCATATTGTTAGGGATTATCTAGAACTTTATTTTCTTGAAGGTGGGAATTTAATCTATCTATTTATTAAAATTTGATCAGTAATTTTACTAACTGAGGGGAGTAGAGATATGGGTCTGTAACTGTAGGGATCGATTGGATCTTTACTTGGTTTCAAAATAGAAATAATTGCAACTGTTTTCTAAACTGTGGGAAAGTGGTCTAAAATAATATTACTGTGAATAATGTTAATTTGAAGAAAGTTTCTGGGAGGGTTTCTATCATTTTGTTATTAATGCAGACAACTTCAGGGGCCTTTCTAATATAAGCAATAATTTCATTTATAATAAGGGGAGGGTATCATTGAATTTTGATGGTAGGGGGTCTTGAAAGTATTTGACTGTATTATTTACAGTGTGTTCTGTAGTGTGATCAGATAAATTATTTAGTTGGGATTGTTTCTCAAGGCTTTTCACCAGGCTGTTAGGAAACTGAAACCAATGGTGTTTCAGTAATTTTTATACTTTGACAGATATCTGAAGGGGGGGGAGTACTTACTTTCCTGTGGATGGACGGGATGTCACCAATTTGTTTACCTTTCGTATCGCCAAGTCTAACTACAGCTAATCTGCTCACGGTTATCTCTGGTAAACCCTGTGTGATGTGATATGAACAGTAACATTTTTTACAGCTTACTGATACATGCTTTGTAATGGAAGTATCAACAGAAAATACAGACAACTTTTTTACCTTTGAAATTCTTTTCGCTTCTGTTTCTGAAACTAACTCTCGACCTAAGTGGCAAAAATAATTGTCTGAAAAATGCTTAAGACAAGACATAATGTATGGCAAATATAAATTAATGAATTAAAATAAAAAGAGAGACATTTCTCATTCATATTTTATTTATAACTTTAATGCTTTCTTTGCATGCAGTTTTGAGTGAAAATATAAAATTATAGAATGAGTAAGAAAAATAAATTAATAATTGAAAAATATAAAGTAAAAAGACTATGTAGGAAATTACATTAATAATTAATCAAAAGTTTATTAAAAGATATCAAATTGAAAGTAAGATAATAAAAAATATTACTTACTCTTTATTCTCATTTATTAACGTTTAATCATAAATTTGTTCCCATGAACTCTATGTTTTCTTATAGGAATGGTGAAATAATCTTTTTAATTCTATGCTACTTCAAACAGAATGCTGTAATCTTATTAATTAACAGAATCTAGTAATTTCATGTTACTATATAGTTCCTCTAACACAACTATTATTAATGCCAAAAAAATATTCGTTGGTATAGGCATTATTTCAGGTTAAATTAAAGAAATATCCCATTAAAATTTCTGAATTTAAAAATTTTTCACATTCAAAAACCTTTAGAAAAAATTTTAATTCGTTTTTTATAAAATTATTATTGAAAAATAAGAAAATTCATAGAATCTTCTTAGAAAGATTCTTAATAGAGAATAAGGCAGTATACAACTTTTCTAAAACCTTAATAATATAGTCCTACATGCACTGAGCGATTGATAAATTTATAATTTTTTCTCTCTCTCCACTTTTGTTGTATGAGGACATCATGCAGTATTTATAATACTTTCATTTGATTTAGAAAATAATATATCTATACTTAGAATAAAGCTCAATGTGTGTATGTGTTGGCACTTTACAGGCCAGACAGTTTAACCTACAGCTCCTAAATTTGGTATATGTATACCTTGAAGATTAAGAATATGCAAGTCAGAACCTTTTTTTCATTCGGCGAAGTTATTATAAGCGAAATTTCGGCGTTTTTCCGCTAAAACTTTCGAACATATTATCGCACAAAGATTATTTTCACATCAAATTAAAGATAAAAAAAATTAGCTTTCTAATAGTATCAATATTTAATATACAAATTTAAAATTCTATTTTTAACGAATTTTTAAAGAAATATTTTAGCTATATTTTTCAACACTATATTTCGAACAAAACATTAAAATTTAATCTGCACGAGCACGTTATGAGTGAAAGTGAAAATATTTTCTTTTATCAATATGTTGCCATCAGATTGACAAACTCATTTAAAAAATTATTGCAAATTAAACATATAAAAATGTAATTTTCAGCACGTGTCTGCATGAAATAAAATAAATGTGAAATGTTTTTTCTAAAAAGAAAATGTAAAGAAAAAATTATGTCACTTCTATAATATTATTAATCAAATAAATGAGCTTTATTTAAGACAAACATGGTTTCATATACATATTTTTTCGATTCAAGGTCTAACGGCTAATTTCTAAAACTTTAATATAAATGTATCTATAAAAGGGGTCTAAATGAAGTAAATAGCTACGTAGTATGTAAAACGAGTCTACAAATGTTTTAAAAAAGTTAAGCTTTTAAATAAAAAGAGAAACTTCAATCAACTCAGTATCTAAAACTGACTGATTTATGAATATTTGAAGATCACTATTCAATAAAAATGGGTAATTTCAAACATCGATCATTCCAAAGACGATACCTCAATCAATGTCCAAGATTTCTCAAGACTGATTGGACTGAGAATGAAAATATTGAATGTTCCAATCATTTCTATTCAAAACTTCGTAAACCGATCAAATTTATAGCAGAAGAGGGAAATCTTCATTTTTTGAAAGTTGAAGTGGTAAGAATATTTTGTAGAATACGATTCCTTATAATTAAAAGATGTATAAAAATTTAACTGAATAATTTTTTAAAATTATGTTTATAGACCAAAATAAATTATTCACATCATTTAAATCCTTTTGAAAGTGAAACTAAAACTTGAATTTTATGACGAATCTAAGTAATTTTTGTTGAATTCCTGAAATATTACATAAATTATTGTAATTATTCAGCAGTACATATAACGATTCTTTTCTTATATTTAAAAAAATGCTTGATTTCAGTAAATATATATCAATTTGCAGTTTAATCTTTTCCACTGTAATTCAGATATTTAGAGAGACAAATAATACTTAGAGATTAAGGCCTTTATATGACTATCAAGTTTTGAACCTTAAAAATATTTTAATGAAGTAGCTATTAAAAGACAAGTATTTAATAGACAATGACAAGTCACAAAGTATTTATTCAGATAAATATGATTGATATTTAAATGCAAAAACGTGTTGAAATTTCATCGTAAACTACGCAATCCATATCTTATTTATAGTAGTTTTTTTTTTTTTTTAAATCCATCTAATACACCTCAAGGTCCTGATCAAGAAGAAAAATGTAAGGAGCTAATTTTTAGCTTTCAATTCGAATGAAAATGAATACGCATTCAAGTCACTGCAACATGGTTCTTAAAAATTTCGAAGAACTATAGAAAAAGTGACACTGACCAAATTTTTATATTTTTAGAACGCGATCTTTTTCCCAATCTCTTGTTTCTATGATTTATCCTTAAACTAGCTAATAAATTCAATGATGTGCCATTGAAACGATTAATATGATTTTAAATAAAGGGCAGAAACCAACCATCACCTTATTCATTTCTGTTAGTTTGAAACAATTCAGTATTTTTTCAGAGCACTTAGATGTATGAACCATCCTAAATTCTGTTCATGAACTTGTCGGGAATAATGAGTAATTAATAATTTACAAGACAAGGAAATGGCAATTAAACACAAAATTGAATTCAAAATACGTAACTTTTATTCACAAGTTTAGCATCCATAAATAGATCATTAACAATTGTTACAACATAAAGAGTACAATATAAATGTATTCGTCTTAAATATTCAATACAGATATAAAATTTGTTTCTGCTACTTAAAGTTTCGCAAGAATTCAAACAAACAAATACAGAAGTGAAGCATAAGATTAATGTACTTATGAAGAAAAGTTTACTACAAGCAATTTTAACGAAATAATTAAAGAAACGCAATTGAATAAATTATTAAATTTTAGGATTTCAGATAAAAATTGTTGCAAGAGGTTTCAATTTTTATAGCAAAATCAGAATTAAAAATATTTAATACTTAAGTATGACATTTAATTTAAAGAAAAAATCTTGGATTCGATATGCCTCAAAGAACTAATAATTCAGAATCCATCTTTCCCTTATTAATGAAGAAAAGTAATTTACATTAAATTATTTAATGTTCATCGCATCCATTCACTTTCTCATTAAAAAGGTGGTACCTTGTAACATTCGGGCAGATTTAAGATTTCAAATTCATGCTAATCATTTGAAAATTTGTATTTTCTCTAAAAGCATACTGATCACCATGGTGATCAGCCACAGCGATCAAATGCTTTTGAAGAATTCAAGGATAGTTTGATTGGCTGGCCGGCCGAGCCAATTAAACTATCCTTAATTCGCGGATACACACATTGGGTAAAATTAAAATCCTAAACAATAGTGTTTTTAAAGGACAAGATTCATATTTAAAAAATTTACTATTAATTTTACTGTAACTATTACCAAATTTAAACGTTTCACCCCTAGAAATTCTTAAAAATTAACTGCAAATGGATGCAACGAAATGTTTATCATACCTAAATTGTCCATGGTAAAATTACATTTAATGTTAAAATTTTATTTAATTTAATGAGCATTGGTGCCATACGTTTAAATTTAATTCATGAACAATTAATGAAAAGAATCTCGAGACATTTTCAGAAAGAATAATAAATGAAAAATCTATCGAATAGCATAATCTCAGAATAATTACAAGTACCATTACAAATTTTAAAATGCAAGCAAAAACTTTCAAAACACATTAACTTACAATTAAGGATTATTTGTTGAATACATGTTCTAAATTTTAAACAAACAATCTTTAAGAAACAAACATGTTTACATTTTATGAGTTTAGTTCATTTTTCTCACAATATAGGGATTTTCCATCTTGACCATGGAGATTATTCCTATGTTTTAAATTTGTCAAAAGGATACAATGAATGTTTAAAATGTATTTGTATAAAACTTCAAAAAATCTTCACACCACAAACGCAATTCTCTCATTTAAAATCAATATTTCAAATGTGAATGCCAAGGTTCTATGAAATGTAAAATTTAGTGATATACTGGATTTGCAGTATAGCCGTTAGAGTAAGAACATTTAATTATTTTGAAAGTCGTAGATATTCTTTCACAATGATCTTCTGAAGTTCTAGAAAATAATAGGACAATGAAATGGCTTTCACGAGCATTAACACTCGTTTCTAAATAATAGCGAAGAACTATACTGTTTATAAAATTTGCTGGTAAATGGAAATGTGAAGAAACACGTCAGTGCACAATAACAGAAATATCTATATTTTAAGAATTTCGTTATGGCAATAGATAAAAAGCTCCCAATCGGCATTTCTCCTTTGAAAGTGAACGGAGGAATGCAACATGGGAATTAAATAATTTTAGTTTTCATTTCATAGTAATTTGTATCCTGTGGCAGTCGTTGCTCCTCTTGCTTTTATTACTTGCCATTAACAGTTATGCTCAAATTTTGCTTGAGAACCATGGGATGAGATAACCGGCAAAATCTATTATATAATGAAATTGTATCCATATAAAAGTTGGACGACAAAATTGTTTACAATCCTTGTTCCTAAAGGAGTAGAAAACAAGCATCAGGAAAGAAGGAAATGACCATCTTTTAAATACCGATACTTGAAGTTATGGAATTGGTATGTGAATGAAAAGTTTCCAAACTAAGAAATTCTTGATATGCTACTTGTTATGAATGATGGCCAATCCATGCATTTCAAACTTCACAAAGATTGATTCAAAGAGTTTCTGCATTTGTCAACATCATTAACAGAAAATACATAGATATTGAATAGCTAATTTTTAGAATAAAGCATTCCAATTGTGAAAAGATATCTTTAAATGCTGACTACATACGTAATGATATCTCCACTATGCAGACTAATAATTTTTTTTGGTACTAAATATACGTCTTGATCTTGGTTTAATATTTATAACCTCAACTGGGTATGTTGGATCTGTCCGTATTTTAACTTGAAAAGCTTCCAATTTCTATATGAGCTTGATGGAGGCACCCGATGAAGGTATCTTGTGTCGTGATCATTCCGCTTTTAGAATCTAAAAAAAGAATGAATATTTAAAAACACATGAAACCGTCTATCAAGAATAGCATGACAAACAAATGGATCAACATTTGCTCTATTAATGCACTTCGATAGGTCAAATACCTGAAAAGAATTCGATTTTGATTTCTTTGACAAAAGTGAAAAAAATTTAATTGGTACACATAAATTTCACGTAAAGCTACTTTATTTTAAAATAAAACAATTCACGGTTTTTGAAATATGAAATTTAAGTTGTTTTACATATAGTTTTAAAAATCCTGAACTGTCCCAGACTCTTTCTAGACACATGGATGTATCCTATTTAAGAAGGCTACTAATTTATTAATTCAATTAAATACATAAAATTTAGCACAGCATTGTTTGTTGCGTACTGAAAAATGGTAATATTCCAATGCAAACAAATCACTACACGAACGTTTGATACTGCTTCAGTGCGAAATTGTGCAGGTTCACTTAAATCGAAGCGTTGCGAAATATTGAAAGTTCTTCGTATAGGACACATCAACACTGTTTTCAGAGATGAAAGAATGTAACAGAAATTAAGAAGCAGGCGTTAAACAAAGTTTAATAGAGCCTGAAAATATGCCTAACTATTGGTTGAATGATAATCACTTCCGAAACCCTGATCACAAAAGAATTCTTATAATTGCCTTTAAAAATGCAATTTTATCTATATAATTAACTTTTGAAATGTGATGCACAATTTATAACAATTTATGTTTTGATGCGAGAGTCTGAATTGTCATTCAAATGTATTCTTTTTCCAATATTAAAATTTATATCAAATACTTTGATCACTATTTCCCCAAGAAGGATTTTCACTTCGATTTTGTATGAAATAGGCATATAAAATTTTTATCTGGGCTTCAGAAAATGTACAATTTTTATTTAAGATATGGTTTTCCGTCTTATCAAATTGAAAGGTGTAATTTAAAAACTAATGCATAGACATCATGCAATATTTTACAGCATAAAGTCCATCTGAACGAACAAGCTAGTAGCCCAAAGTGGGTAGTGTTTAGTATTAAGAGAAAATTTACTATCAAAATGTCATCCTAAAGTAGCCTTATATAAAACTAATGACAAAACATATGCAATTTGTTTGAGAAGCATTTAGATCTAAATTTATAGTCTTGCAACTCAAATAAAGTTGAGAGTAGGTTAAAAAAGGAAGAATTTTAGGACCAAATCAAGAAGCATATTTATTCATTAATATGGTAAATTAAGGATGAAAAAAACTGGTTTATAATTATACTTTTGTTTAATTCCAAAAGTAATTTCCCGACATGGTGTTCAAAGAAACAAAATTGCCTAAAAACTTTTTTCGTTCTTATCTAATGCCCTACACAATTTGATTCTATTTTCGGATGGGAAATTTCGAGATCACATAGGAATTAATTTCGTAATTATTTTCTGGTAGTGTTTTGCTGAGAAGTACTTGAAAATGCTGTATCTATATCAATAGATGTTTATAAGAAAATTATATCTCGTCTCGTCTCATCTCATCTCATCTCTTCGTCGCCTCAAGAGATTTCCCTCTTATAAAAACCAATTAGAAGATTTTTAAAAATTTTGTTTCATCAGTTTCCGTATTAAAATTCGTAAACTTACTTTGTCTTTCAAATCTTTATATTTTGATGTCTTCTTACGGAAATAACTAAGTGCATCCAGCATATTTTATATTGATTCATGGCCTGGCGTGTGGAACTGTGAAAGTAGTCTTATTACTAGTGTCGGTCGGCTTAACTCTATCTAGAAATGGGGTAAAAATGCAACCATTAGTAATGTAGCGTAGAAAATGGAAAAAACGCTTTTATAAATCCACTTACTACTGAACAATAAAATGATTACATGCAATCTTCATTTTACTATGATTACTTTAATTTACTGTTACTGACCCATACCTTTTCGGTGAATTGAGGAAACAGTTCTTGACCATTGAAGAGCAGTTAACAGCTTCCGCCAAGAACTGCAGATGTAGTAATTCAAACATCGGAAATGGGACTGTCTCTGAAGAGTTGAAAATGGTTGTCTTCTCAGTCAGCTGCGCCCGTAACAAATGCAAGCCAATGTACTTCGTTGGTTATTTCTTTAATGTTGAACTTCACTTAAGTTAAAAACTAATGAATTCAAAAGGAAAGTTCTTATATTTAAACATTTTCACTAGCATAAAATTCCTTGAGCTTTTACATCAAAACAGAAATTCAAAAACTTACCAATTCTTCCTTTTCATTTGTTGATAACAAACCAAGAAACAATCGCCATGTCCTCCTCTTATTAGACTATACCAAGTAAAATCTGTATAATTACGGCACATTCATCGCTTAGAAGTCATTTAAATGGAATATCCAGAGATTACGAATATTTCTTCCGTATTCAATCAGAACATCAGATGTGCCGATTTTAATGCCCTCTAATGGTTTATATCTTTAAACATTTCTTAGAAATTGTTCATTAAAAGCCGTAGAAGTATTGTTGCACGCAGAGAAGCACAGTACTAGTTATTTTAAATATTTCCTTTTTGTGAATTAATTACGGTCGGTTTCGCAAAATGTATTTCAGCTAGCTTAAGAACTTCAATTAATAATTAATTTCTTGTCCTAATAAAATTCGATGTTTGTTTTTGGAACTGACGGTTGAGCGATTAATCTGTCACCTTCGAAAACTTAAATAACGATGCGATTATCCCTTATTTTATTTATAATAAGCAAAAAGAACACATCTTAAAATAATGCAGTATTCCACATTAATATTTTACGTATTTAAGTAGCTATAATATTTAAAATCGAAAAGCATGCAAATCCATTAAGTTTAAGAACTTGTCATATTGCAAGGCAAGCTTTGTGGCATTTCTTGACACTCCTTTTAGAATAAAAACTAATGCAATAAAAATTTTAAAGAATTTCCCCCACCAATTTCTTCCATTCCTTTATGAATTATGATATGGAACAAGCTTAATCATTTCCAGATTCGCAAAGTGTAGTAGTTTAAATAGGCTCAATTTTTTTAAAAAAAAATAGTAAATAATGCATTTAAAAATTATGATCAGTTTGGTTGGTTGCTATACGAACGCGTGTAAAACCATAGATTTTTCCTATAGGATGTCAATTTATTATGTCAGATAGGTGAATGGTTAACATATTAAAAGTAGAAAGTGAGGCCCAAGAGATTGCTTATCAGAAATTTTATTCCAAGACTGAGAATAAAGAGGTAATGAAAAGTATCATAATAGAACATTATGTATTCAAAGTCATTACAGTTCTAAATAAAAATTTAGCATTCCAATTTGAAAGATAAATGACTATATTTAATTGGAATTATACTAATATAATCGGTCGTTAAATTCAGTATTTTCCGAAACAAGTGTAAGCGAATGTTATTCAGAGAAATTGGATAATCTACAGGTTTTTAAATTAATATTTCAATTTGAATTTACTACGAGTCCTTAATATTTTTTATCGGAGACTTATGCGAAGATGCTCTTTCCAATGACACGAGTCTTGTCAACCGATGTCGAATAATAAAATTCGAATCATTTTTGTTCAACTGCTATGCGTCGATTTGCGTTTTTGCTCAATAAATTTCAGTTATACTTACAAGCTTGAATTGCAAGATTGCGTAAAAAGATAGCTCTAATCATGAGAAGTTCCTTGAAATACTATCATGAAACCAAATTCAACTTAATTGATTTATATATATATTTACTATTCAGTATTTCGAATATCTGGTTCCAAGACCGTGAGAACACATTCCAATTCAATCACAAATCCATCAAAAAACCCACTATTGCTCAATTCGAGGGATTCCAATATAAAATAGTTTTCAAGATTACCAAAAAGCCTTTCACATATGTTGAAACCAATTCCCTTCTAAAGTACCAAAATATACTACTCCCCGCATGATTTTCTTATGCCAAAGGAAAAACACTCCGCCACCCATGGTTTCATTTTATCGAAACACTGGTGGAAGGCGATGTTAAACTGGGCAATGCTAAAGTACCAAATCGTTGAACATAAAAAATACGGCCTGGTTTCCAATACGCAAAATTTTCACACATGGTCAAATCCCCAATGCACATATTACCCAGTCCTCAGACATGATCCCAGCTCCACAATTCACACACACACATTACCCAGTCCTGAGACATGATCCCAGCTCCACAATTCACACACACACATTACCCAATCCTCAGACACGACCCC
>JAPMOQ010058996.1:87170-98947 GCA_026543055.1 Argiope trifasciata
GACCCCAACTCCACAATTCACACACTCATTACCCACGCCTCAGACACGACCCCAACTCCACAATTCACACACTCATTACCCACGCCTCAGACACGACCCCAGCTCCACAATTCACACACACACATTACCCACGCCTCAGACACGACCCCAGCTCCACAATGCACACACACATTACCCACGCCTCAGACAGGACACCAGCTCCACTATTCACATATTATCATTCCACGTCTCCACCATCCTCGTACTCATTGATAGCACCTTCAATTTCTACGTCCTGTCAACGATTTGTGTATTACCCACATTGTTAACACCATTCCCAGTTCAAAATTCTCATCTTACGTCACTTCCACCAAAAACTCCCAATATTAAACTTTTTTTTACAATATACGATAAAGCGGCGAGTTGACCATTAAGCCCATTTCTTATCAAAAATGCATTGCTATATAATGAATAGCGCATCCGTATTTCATTCCGACTGTTGCTACATACCACTATGTTTTCACTTTTTTCTCTGCCTAATGTGAAATTAAGCAGAATCAATTGCACAAATCCAATGCAAAGTAAACTGATATTGCCCCGCGCATCGTTCCCACACACACAAGATGTCACGCCTGATCTTTCGTAATGGTCATCACCGGTCAATTTAAATTCACATAATGCAGTCAAGTTGAGAATAAAATTTTGTTCTGTGCCTCCATTGGGAAATCAAGACCAAATATTTTGCATTGAAGTTAATTTAGGAAAATAAAATGTCGATATGAGATACTTGATTTCATGAGCGACAAGTTGAATTGAAGCAGGAAAATGGCAAATTATACGGGATGAGTGTTTTTATTCAAAAGCATTAACTTTCTAGATTCCATACGAGTAATTCCTAAATTGCACATGGCTTTCTTTTTCAATTTATAAATTTAAATTCAAGCTCTTCTCGAAGTTCATCAATTTTAAATTATTAAAACCGACCTGACAACATTTAATCATGCATTTAAATTCTGGAGAATTCGAATAATTATAATTAAAATACGTTAGGAATAAATGAATCAGTAGTCAAAGTTATTTATATAGAATAATAAAATAATAAGTTAATTGTTAAGTGTTAAGTTTAAAAATAGATGCATGAATGGTTAAAGGCTTGCTGCATTACCATTAATTTTTTTCCCTTTACATTTAAAATTGTCCCAAATTCGTGTTGGTAAACCATATTTTGTACTGCTTTATGAAAAGAGGAATACAAGATCAAATACATTTTCTAATCTTCAAATCAATTAAATTTTTGGTTCAAACGTCGAGTTAAGGTTGAATTCAAGCCAAAAATAAAATGACCCTCAAATTGAAATGTTAGTATGTTTCAGTTTACGTAACAGTGTGTCAGAGAACTCGCACTTTGAAGAAATAAAAAGGGATAAAATTAAGCAAAGGAAACGAGTAGTTCTAATTAAGGAGGGGTATACTGAAACAATTTAGATTTATTCCATTAAAGTGAATCTTAATAATTCATGTCTGTATAAACAGGGAATAAAGACCAATGAGACAAATTTAAGGTTCTAATAGTAATTCAAGCTTTAATAAAATCCAGATCATGCTGCAAAAATGTGCACAGAAATAGAAATATTTTGAACTGCAAGATGTTAAAAGTATCGATTGGCAATTTCAATGTGAACTATCGATTCTAAATAGAGTATATTGAGGTGCATTTATATGGTATTGTAATTGCAAAATATCTCCAATTAACTGTAAAACGAATAGTAAAATGGATCAAAATATCAGCAGTATTTTCAAATATTCTTTCGTTAACCCTAAGAGTGATAGTTAAAAATTAGTTTCTGATTAAGAAAAATTGACTATCGTTCCAGACAGTTACAATTCCGAAAACCAGTAGAATTTTAAAATGCTCAATTTTATGGTTTTTACCATCCTGAAGGGAGGTTTCGTTTGTATTTCTCTCATTTTAATCACGATCAATCTTAAAGGCTCTTAAGCATTTAATTAAAATTTCTTTAAATACAGTCATTAGAAGTTAATTAGCCAATGAATAACGAAGAAAATTAGCAACATTTGTGCCTGGAATTTCCGATCTCAAAATCATACTAATTGTCACCCATTAATTTGATTCCATTCAAAATCCGCTTTGATAAAAAAAAATTAAACAAAAACACGGTTTTTAAATTCAAGACTTGTAGTCCTTTTTAATAATGTAATCTTCTGGAAAACACATTTCCATCATTTTCTAAAATTAATCGTTTTCTATAATCTGGATATGCCATGTCATAATTCATAAACGAAAATTTGAATACCGCCTTGTACCGAATCGATTACGCTTGAATACTTAAACTGTAAAAATCTGGATTTATAAATTTCAGATGTTAGAAATAAAATAGATCGAGCACTTCGCGGTAGAAATCTCAAGATGAAATCAAATTGGGATTTTAATGAAAAGCTTTGGACGAAGTTAAACTCAATATAGGAACCGGCCAGTAAACAAATACAAAAATTTGGAGTGAATTCTATTTGAGTTAAGAGAAAATTACGATTTTCAATCGAAAGCATTATTTTGGAAAATTCACTTCTCAATAATAGACCACCTCGGGAATATATTTGATTTTTTAAATATCTTTTTAATTAAAGAGGAATTGCAAGGTTTCTCTTGCTCTGGGATGCATTCATTTACGAGACCGAATTCAATTGTCCCGCATGTTTTGTGTTCATTTAAAACATTTTCAATGAAGCTGAAGTTATGAGAAGGCATTAAAATCTAAATCTCTAATATTATGAAAGAATACTGAAGTAATATCCATGAAGTCCGAACATTTCATATAAGTAATCTCTAGGCGACAAGAATGCCACAATTATGCAGACATACCTGGTTGATCCAATGAGAGAATAGAAAATCCCAAAGCGAATATCTATCTCCATTATCCAAAAATAGCCTGTTGCAATTAAGATGGTCTCTGAAAGATAGTTGAAGGATATTCTGGATTTCTGTCAACACTTGAAAGAGTATCGTTTGCAGCTACGACGTCTTCATTCTACGCAGGTCATCAGATGAGGGAAGTTGACAACATCTGCATCCTTATATCCACTACTTCATATTCTCAATTGTCTTGTGAAGTTACGAGCTGAAAAAACCACTGTGATTAATTTTCCGCAGATAAGTAAATAATTTCATGATAATTCGAGTTGACAAAAAAGTCAAGGACTTGAAAACTAGACGAATCAAGAGAAATGTATATTTCCATATTTTGAATAGCAGTAAATTTCCCTAGGAATAAAAATCTGAAAATGCCGTCTTCAATTTAGTTCTTTGCAAGTCATATCACTCCTCATTATTGAGCAGCATCCAAAATGTTAAACATGAAGTTTAGTATAGTTACCGCATCTCCTTCCCTCAGATTTGGGAGTAACTGTGATATTAAGGGACATTACTTTGTAATTCTGAATCTCATTACGAAGGCAGCATTCGTGCTTGCGTCATCAGTTTCCAAACAAAGAAACTAATGAAATAAAGTAAAAATTTGATACAGCAATGTAATGATCGATTATTTTCCGATTGGATTTCATTACCATTTTATTTTATTATTATGGGCATTTTAATTTCAATTTTTAAGCATCTAATTACAGAACTTATATAAAAACTTGATTTTTACTTCCAAAATAACTTTGAATACTAGCTATATTGAATTATATTGTAACAAATCTAAAATAAAGGCAAAAAACTATTTTCTAAATGATCTCAGGCGAGGGAACATTAATTCTAAGCAATTAAGATTTCATAGAGTTTCAGAAATCACGAAATGTTCGCTAATAGCTTAGTTAACACCCCGTTTTAAATCGACACTAGTTATTCAGTTGGACCTCAATCTTGAACCTAGTTCGGATAACGAGGGCGACACCCAAGCATGAAATGTTCACAAACTAAATTCCTCAGATTTCTACAAAGTCTAGCTTTACGCTGCGGCTGAAAAAGTAATAAGCACTGATAGTATTAGTTTCAGCGCTTATAACTATTAAGTATATCTAATTTAAGAAAGGTAACGATATTTAGTAAAGTTTTACTTTCTCGCATACGAAATTCACAAATAATGTAATGAAAGTATTAAAAATCAGCCTCGAGAGTAACAATCTCCATGATTCAGTTAAGCCACTAGTCAAGCAGTATTGGAATTACATCTGGATGAACGCCGGAGGGATAAAATTTAGTGTGAGATCTGTATATCAATTTTCTATCAAATTCAGAATGGTTTACGCTCATAGAAGTTTGTCCGAGTGAACATATTTTCAAAACGCGAAAGAGCTGGTAAATTAAGATCTGGCTTACATTTTTCTAAACTGTAATTTCTTACAAAATTTTGTTAAAATCTTTTATTGGATTGGTTTCTATATAGAACTATATTGAATAAATATTCTTTTTCAAGAAATGGAGAAATTTTATGCAAATTATAAACTATTTAGTTTTGCACTTTTAGAAATACATTTATGAAATTTAACACGAGTAATTCTCCATTTATGCTGACACTTTCACTTTGATAAAGGATTATAATACTGAAATTAACAAGTGTGATTAGCCTTGCTTCGATAAAAGCGATTTCATCCAATTCACTTAAACGACAAAATTCAGTAAAAGATAAATAGTATAACATATTATATTTTTTTATTCTTTGAAGAAAATTGAATTTCGTGAAAGCCATTTAAAAATAATTTGTTTAACAATTTTTCATTTCATTCATCAATAATTAAAGATCTATTAATATAGTAATCATCTTGCTCATTAATAACCACTTTAATGAAATATTTGTTTTTTTTATGTCAAAAATATTAAAAATGATAAATGCTTTCGAACATTTATTATCAAATAACATTTCAGTGAAAAAAATCCCCTCATCTTCAATAAATGAAAAATGGAATAAATTTGACGTGTGTAATTTGAAAAACAACATTACTTACCTCTATTACTTCCAGTACTCGTAAAAGTCATTTCTTGAAAAGCCATCGTGGCATTTGAGTCTAATAGAAATCTAAATAACAAAAGATACTAATAAATTACATACAATGTATCGAGTTAATTTATCCACTATTAGTGCGGATCCTTTTAAGTTTCATGAAATGTCTATTTAAAAATCCATCGGCACTCAAGGTATAACGAAATGGAAGCCGATTCATCTTTTGAGTTTTTATCACTTTGTAACACTAGAAATTTCTTCAAAATCGTTCTCTTCTTCCAAAGATTATTTCAAGTTGGCAACTAGGCAAGCCACCTTAAAAAATAGTTTTAAAACCGTTATCCTCATTTGAACCCGATAGAAGCATATACAATAAAGCTAAATGTTTTTAAATAAGCAGTAAATATTACGATACATTTAAAAATAAATCTGTCTGTTTTCATAAAAAAAATAGACCAAGATGAAAAAAATGTGACTTGTTATATTTTCAGCAAACGTAGTGATTATTTTACACTTGATCAGAGGCGCTTTCATATAAAGGATTTCAAAATATGCTGGCTTAGTAGCACAGGTGTGAGTGAAGATACATGAAAATAATGTTCGGCTTCAAATCCAGGCTGGGAACCTTGCTAATATATATATATTCAGCAAAATTTCGTTAGGTATTGCTGAAAGAGATATTTGTATAGTTGTCTTTTAATTTGATTTCGATTTTTGTCTCCTTTTTCTAATTTCTTTAATGGATAATCTTACATGAGTCCAATTTTCAAGATCAGAGGATTGTGAATTGAATCTTCATTTTATTTAAACTTTCATTTTGGGAGATAACTGGAACATAATTCCCAATTCCCTTTGAACGCTTATAGCTTTTTTTTAATATATCATAATACTTTTGCTTATTTAACAACATTTATATTTACTCCGTATGCTTCTTTTGTATTCAAATGTGGATAACTACTTTTGCAATCATTTTTTATGGTGGCTTTCCGGGTAGCAGCTTGTACTACTTACACTTGGAAGAAGGGTATGATTAATAAGGAATTTCTAGAACCATGGAAATTGATAAAAGCTCAAAAGATTAGTCGGTTTCCACTTTATTGTTACTTACGTGACGTGGAAGTTTTTTTTATAAAACGTTATATTAACCATAATGCATTTTAACTCGGTGTTATACAATTTTTTGTGTGGCTAATAACATTTTATTCTTGATATTTCTTCAAGAACTAAACCTTGTGGACACTATGGATAGTTATGGTGAGTTATTTTTTTTTCTTTTGTACAAAAGTTAGTTGATTTGTTTCTCCCCGATTGAAAATTAGATGACTTTCACTGAAAGATTCTTCTGCAATAAATTTCTTTTTTAGAAAAGATTATCACTCTAAATGTTTTCCGATAGATTTTCTAAGAAAAATCAAACGCATTTCCTTTAGTTATTTCTGAGCAAGATAACTAATATAAAGGGCATTTTGATTTATTGGATAATAAATAAATCTATTTAAACAAGGAGATGAATTCTTTAGAAACTATGAAATTCCATTTGCTTCCAAGAAAAGAAATATAAAATTTTATTATAGAGATATTTTGCAAGAAATTGCAGTTTATTTTGAAAACGAATAAAATTACTTTATCGACCTAAAATTAATCGGACTATTCAGTTCAGATCTGTGGAATTCATTCAAAGGAAAATGTTTATAAAAAAAGCAGAATTTTTTTATGTTTAATAGATGCGTCTTCACGAAAGGAGAAGAGTATTTAGAATTTTCTTTCTACAAAAAATGGCACTCTAAAACAAATGTAAAACTTGCTTTAATTTTTAGTTTACATAATGGCTTCCCCAATTTCATGAAAATAAAGTGAAAATATATTCAAGCTAATTTTGTGTGGAACTACCACTGAAGTCGTTAAAATCTCCAATCTGCCAGAGGTCCACCCGTTTTTAATACATATATACACACAAGTTTTTTGTTAATGTTCGATTGAATGACGACAATGAGTAATTCCTTTATATTTAATAACTAGCAAACTGGCCAACTGGTTGAACTAGCAAAATGGCCATGCCAAAACTTTCTCCAACACTCTCAAATAAATGTATCATCTTGATCCGCCCCTTCTCCAGTATTAATATTTACAACCTAGAGCCATAAACGCCGCAATTATCAATTATCATGCACTGACGATTTGTTGCATTGCTATGCATTCAACTGAATATTCATACTGATCGCTTTTTTTCCTTCTGATAGATTGAAACTAAACTCTGCCGCAGGACAATTTTAACAAAACGATCGTACAATAAATATCATTTATATAAGTAGTTGTGATTATATAAACGCACAGGTCCACAAGCGGTTAATCCTACGAAAGATTTTGTAAAATTCCATCAGAATATATACTGTAGATTTTAACAATGTAAGTTAGCCGTATTTTAACCTTATTTTTTCAAGATGATTGCGTATAATAATTGTGTTCGATTACAGTTTCTGTGAGAAGGAATCATTCAGAAATTGACAAATTAGATGCAAAGACTACATACGAAATTTATCGTTCTACTTCGAACTAGTTTTGAGATATCGTGTTTGAATGGATTAATTTTGAAAATGCTAGCGATTTATAATAGTTTGACACAAGGTGGTTGTCAGTCTCAAGGCACTTTCATGCCCGCATCACTTTATTTGCTCACTTCATATATAAGGAAGTAAATATTTATAACTATATAAGTATTTAATAGGGCATCACCTATTCAAAAACTTATTTCTTCACATAGTTTTAATGTCTATATAGCTCCCTTCGATCGGTGTGTAATGCAAAGCTTCGAAGAAAGTCGAGGGATTTAGACAAGACTTCTGATATTTTACAAAATCTTGATCAGATCCAATCAATGCTTCCTCGTTTGAGAACGTATTGGGGAAATTTCCTATTCACCATCATCTATTGTAACAGATAATTCGAAAATAATCGAATGCATTCAGTATTTCAGATTATATTCTGAAGGAAAAATGAAAGGTTATTATAGCAAAAGTTCCGTAATTATCCAGACACGGCAAAATTGGTGTAAAATTGCGTATAGAAGTAAAAATAAAATAACCAACTTGTATCTCAAAATGCTTCGGTTCATTATGTTGCTTATAAAGATAATTGCTTGCAGATAAATTCTTTGTTTACCTTATTCTCTTTTTGGGGAGGTGAAAACTACAAGCGCGAATGAAGTCCTTGCTTTTACAACGCAATTCAAAATTGCTAAGTACATCTTTTAATGAACCATTTGCTCCGAAATGGGACCAAGGGGGGTGAGATAACCGTACCAAAGTAAACTTCGTGCATCCTATGCAAGATGCTTTCAGTACCAGAAAATAAAATATATAAAGAATTTTGAAAAAAACCCCGAAAAAAACGGGAATCTGAATCCAACTCTAACTCCTGGACAAATTTGTTGCAATTCAAGACATGGAAATGTATTATTGTTGTTTTGATTAAACTAGTTTGAACAAAAAATTCTTTTTTTTTTTTTTAATTTATGGAAATTCGCGCTAATATACTGTTCTTATAATCTGCGGAAAATTAATCTCAGTGTTTTTTCAGCTCGTAATTTCACAAGATAATTAGGAATAAGGAGTAGTGGATACAAAGTGGAAGCAGATGTTATCAATTTCCCTGGTGTGATGGCCTGAATAGAATGAAGAAGCCGTCTCTACAAGCGACATTCTTTCATGTATCGACAGAAATTCAGAACATCCTCCAGCCATCTTCCAAAGAGACCATCTTAATTGCAGCATGCTGTTTTTGGATAATGGTGAAAGACATTTTCTTTGGGATTTTCTATTCTATCGCATTGGACTAACCAGGTATGTCTGCATAATTGTGGCATCCTTGTGGCATGTGGTTACTCATGTGAAATATTTGAACTTCATGGATATAACTTCCCTATTTTTTCATAATATTGGAGGCTTAGATTTTAATGCCTTCTTAGAGCTTCGGATTCGTTGAAATATTTCAAAAGAACACGAAAGATGCGGAGCAATTGAATTCTGTCTCGTGAATGAATGCATCCCAAAGCAAGAGAAACCTGGCAATTCCCTTTTAATTAAAAAATATTTCAAAGTTTAAATGTATCCCCAATACGGTCTGTTGAGAAACGTTAAAGTAAATTTTCAAAACGATTCCTTCGATTGAAAACTGTAATTGTGTTATCCATGATTCAAAAATAAAAGCCACAGTTAATTTTCGTATTAGTTTACTGGTCGCCTCCTCCATTATATTCTAAATTTATCCAAGTCCTTTATTTAGATACCAAATTAATTTAATCTTGAAATATTTCTACCACATTTTAATTCTAATTTCTGAAGTTTCTTCTTAGTCCAGCTTTGACAGCTTCAGTAAATTAAGGCGTAGTTGATTCGGTAAATGCTGTTATTGAAACTTTCGCTTGTGGATTAGGATTTGGCAGATCCGGGATGTATAACACAAAATCAATTATTGAAAATTACTGAGAGTGTCTGTAAGTACTGTATTTAACAAGAAATTCCTTTTTTTCTGTTTAATGTAGAGAGCAAAGTAGATTTTAAATGGAATCTAAAATAAACTAGGAGCATGCAATTCTTAAATTTTTCAGATCGGAAATTCCAGCCATAAATGCAACACATTTTTGGTATAACAAATTTAATTTTTCATGAATATATTTAAAGAAATCAAAATTTAGAACATTTCATATATAGAGAATAAAATTTGCGCAATGACCTTTTTTCTGGATGGGGGAATATAAAAATTGAACGATTTTTTGAATTTCGAATCGGAATAGCTGAAAATGAATCAGTTTCTTATTAGAAGTAAAGTTTTAACTGCCCCTCTAAGCGAGAGAGAAAGAATGTTGGGAAAGTACTGCTAATATTTTGATCACTTTTACTAGTGACTTTACAATATATTAATCGATATACTTCGTAATTATGATAAGAGATAATAGATCTTCAGCAATGCGCATTAGGAATCCATAGTGCATACTAGTGTCTATCGATACCTTAAACATTCTTTCGTTTAAAACTTCTGTTCAGATTTCTATTATTATAATTTCAATTTTAATAAACTAAACTCCTTTTAATTAGGAGCTTAAATTTGTCTTTGTGTTCCCTGTTTATACAGACTTCGTCTCTTAAGATTCACCTTCATGGAATAAATCTAAATTATGAGAACATAGCCCTCCTCAATTAGTAATATATTTTCTTTCATTAGTATTATTTCTTCAAATCTTGAGTTCTTAGACATGCTATTACATAAACTGAAATCATTTTTCCCGAGTCATTTTTTAGTCAATTTGTTGACTTGAAATCTACTTTAAAATAACGTTTAAATCGAAAATTTTACTGAATTAAAACTTAAACAAAAATTTATACTTGTATCCATTGATAATAAGAACAAAAATCTGATGTACAGAACGTAAATAAGGGACTGTAAATTTTCACATGTCAAGGAAAAAAATTAATGGTAATGCATCCATTCTTAAACCCTTCATACATCTCATTTTAAATTTAAAAATAAACTTACGGCTGCGTTAGTCGATGCAAATAGCTTTGACTACCGATTCATTTATTCATAACCTATAATAATAATTGATGAATTCTCCAGAATTTAAATGCATGATTGTTGTCGGATCGGTTTTAATAATTTAGAATTGCTGAACTTCGAGAAGGGCTTGAATTTAAATTTATTGATTGAAAAAAGAAGCCATGTAGAATTTAGGAATTATTCGTATGGAATCTAGAAAGTTGCTGCTTTTGAATTTAAAAAAAAAATAGTCTTTTTATTTACCATTTTTCTGCTTCAGTTCAATTTGTCACTCATGAAACCAAGTATCTCATATCGGCATTCTATTTCCTAAATTAACTTCAATGCAAAATATTTTGTCTAGATTTCGCAATGGAGGCACAGGATTAAATTTTATTCTCAGCTTGAGAGCATTATGTGAATTGGAACTGCCCGGGAATGGTCATTACGAAACAACAGGCATCACATCTTGTATGTGGGTGATGATGCAGGGGCAATATCAGTTTACTTTGCATTGGATGTGTGCAACGATTCTACTTAATCTCCCATTGGATAGAGGAATAAAGTGAAAACATAGTGGTATGTAGCTACAATCGGAATGAAATACGGATGCGGTATTGATTATTTAACGATGTATTTTTGATAAGAAAAGGGCTTCTTTCTGATCAACTCGCCGCTTTATCGTATATTGTAAAAAAAGTTTAATATTGGGAGTTTTTGGAAGTGACGTAAGTAAGATGAGAATTTTGAGCCAGGAATTTTGTTAATGTAGATAGTACACAAATCACTGGTAGGAAATGTAAGTGAACTTGAAGACGTGGGAAATAAGTGCGGCGATCGTTGACAGGAGGTGGAGGCATGGGCAATGAGGGCCGGGCTCGGGGAACAGGAGGCGGAGGTAATGTGTGTGCATTGTGAAGCTGGGGTCGTGTCGATGCCGTGCGTAATATGTGTGTATTGTGGAGGTGAGGTGGCGTAGGTGTGGGTAATGTGTGTGTATTGTGGAGATGGGGTCGTGTCTGAGGTGTGGGTAATGTGTGTGTATGGTGGAGATGGGGTCGTGTCTGAGGTGTGGGTAATGTGTGTGTATGGTGGAGATGGGGTCGTGTCTGAGGTGTGGGTAATGTGTGAGTATGGTGGAGATGGGGTCGTGTCTGAGGTGGGGGTAATGTGGGTGTGTGGTGGAGAGGGGGGCGTGTCTGAGGTGTGGGTAATGTGTGTGTATGGTGGAGATGGGGTCGTGTCTGAGGTGTGGGTAATGTGAGTGTATGGTGGAGATGGGGTCGTGTCTGAGGTGTGGGTAATATG
>JAPMOQ010058996.1:99047-113528 GCA_026543055.1 Argiope trifasciata
TGTGTGTGTGTGTGTGTGTGTGTGTGTGTGTGTGTGTGTAAATAGGTGGTAAAAATCGGGCCGTATTTTGCGTCGTTCAGTGATTTGGTACACTTAATACAGCCCTTAATGATTAAGAGTAGTTTAGATTAGTGTTTGAGACATTAAGAATAGTGTTTAGATAAAATCAAACCGTGTGTGGCAGAGTATTTTAGTTGTTGCTTTGCCTTAGAAAGAGCAGACCACTTCTGTAATTAAGAAGCGAGTTGAGGTCAGCATCTCGGAAGGAGGATTCGTTCATAATTTTAAAAACGATTTTGTATTGGAATTCCGCTAATTTTGTAGTTATGGATTTATCTGATGGAGACATGACGGAATTACTTTTCAGACGCTCTTAGAATTTCAAACTAAAAGAATAATTTACCATTAAATTTATTGATAAAACGGGTTAAATGTTGAATTTTGCTTTTTAGTAGTATTTCAGGAAATTAACCGTAATTAGTTATTTGCTGAAGTCGGCGCATTGTTATAAATGTAATCTATAACTTAAGTCATGTTTTGGTGCAAAAAAAGTGGAACGGATAGCAAATGAACTAAGAGTATTCAAATCCACATTTTAATTCGAGACTGGTTTCTCTGGACTAATGTAAACTGGAAAGTTTCTCCGTGTAAGAGTCAGAAAAATACTAATATTTTGTAATAAATTCTTTTAAACTTTTTAAATTTATATACTTATTCGGATAAATTGGATATTCTACAATAACATCCACTTATTCTTATTTAGGAAAGTACTGAAGTGACAGACCGCTGCCATTAAAAGATATATTCAATTTTGTTTTCACTGTTTAGAACAGTAATAGCTCCTTGTCCATATTGTTCTACTACGATGCAATTTAATACTTCTAATCACTTTCTCAGTCTTGGAATTCCAATTTCCAGTGATTTCGTGGGCCTTTCGTCTTTTGCTTTTAACATATTAACTATCCATCTATTTGATGTCACCATTTGGCATCCTAATGGGAAAAGCCGTAGATTTACTGGATCTGGCATATTAACCAAACTGAAAGTAACCACATATTTTTTTTTTTGGGGGGGGGGGGGGGGGTTATATTTGAACTTATGTTCAAATAAAGAAACTGAAACTATTTCAACTCCTAAATTCTGCGAAGATTTAAATAATTCAGCTTGTTCCTCATTATTCAAAAATGGAAGTTCGAATTATTTCATATTTTGAATGTGAACGAATTCAAATAGTCCTTTGACTGTGCGAAAGGAATAAATTGGAGAGAACGGGGATATTTTTAATAAATTTAATTGCACTTAATTAGTCTGCTTTCGAAACAATGTACAGAAATGATCCTAATCTATCGTTGAATTACAAAAAGTTCCTAAACAATTTCAAACGTTCCCATGTACTTTAATTTAAAATATTAAACATTAAAGGAAAGGGACAAGGTATTAAAAATGCGAAATTCAGTTTTTTTTTTTTTTTTTTTGAAGACATGTTTTTGTTTTTTATTAAAAATTTTAAAAAATTAGATAAGGGATATTTGCATTTCTATTTAAATTTTCGAAGGAGTTGAATTCATTGCTAAACGATCAGTTCAGAAAATAAGCATTGGGGTTTATTACTCGAAGAATTTGCATATTTTAATTGCAGTTTTTAAGCTAACTGAAATACAATTTGCAAAATCGATTACTAAATAATCCCCAAAAAGGACATATTTAAAATACCTGCTATGGTGCTTCGCTCTTCAATACTTCTAAACTTCATTTCTAAGAAATTGTTCATTAAGAAATTTTATAACCCAACTAGAAGCTTCTAGCAGGCATTAAAATTTGCTTCTCTAGTGTGTTGATTGAATACGGACAAAATATTCATAATATCTCGATATTCCACATAAGTGACTTCTAAACGACGAGTGGGCCATAATTATGTGGATTTTACTTGGTACAGTCTGTATTAGAAAAGAGGAATAGGGGGATTGCTTCTTGTGCCTTTATCAACAAATGAACAGAGAGCATTGGTATGTTTTTGTATTTTTGTTTTTTGATGTAAAACCAGCGGAAATTTTAGGGTTCTTATAATTTAATATTCACTAATATAAACTTTTCAGTTGGATTCATTAGTTCTTACCCCCATATTTAAGAGAAGTGCAACGTTGAAGAAGTCGTCAACGACTCAAGTTCACCTGTAGTTGTTACTGGAACAGTTTGCAATAGACAATTTTCAATTCTCCCAAGATAACGCTATTTCCCATATGCAAGATAACTGCCTTTTCAGCGCGTAGTGAAAACTGTGTTAACTACTCTTAAATGGCCGATAAACGTTTTCTCAGAATGCTATTGAAATGATATTGGTAAGTAGCAACAAATTAAAAATCATTCTGAAATTTGGATGTAAGCATTTTATTTAGTAACTAAAATTTTAAAATTGCATTTACTTCATTCCATTAGGTGTTCCTACGCTGGATAAGTAATGGTTCAGTTTTGATGTCATTTTGCAAGAAACAAGCTGACTACCGCTAGTTAACAAGACTGGTTTCACATTTCCATATGCCACGATATCAATCAAGGTCAAATATTTTGGGTGTAGCGAGTTATTTGCAAAAGAAGGCAACAAAATATTAAGAATTCAGACACAGTAAGTTTAAATATTTGAATATAATTTCACAAAACAAGTGTTTGAAAATCATTAATTGGTTTGTCTCGAAAGGAATTTTCTGTAAACGAGAAAAAGAAGCAATACATAATTTTTGGAAATATTTATTGACAGAGATATGCGATTTTAAAGTACTTTTCAGCGCAAGAACTAAGGTCGCTGGGAAAATGTAGCAGTGTCAGAAGATTCAAATTAGGCTATATGAAAGGACAAATTGTTTTAGCGCAATTCTGTTTTTCTCCTGTGGAACCTGCAGGGAATTTACCTTCTAGAACGAAGAAAACATATATTTTGACATTTAAATAAAAAACGATATTTTTTAGGTATTTTATTAGTCACGTCAGTGGACAAATGCTGTTATGTGTGGTTGTGGTATTGAATATAATCTGAATTGCAACCCTATAAAAGTAAAACTAAATTTTTATCAAATTGTATACATTTGGTCACATGTATATAGGGCTAGTTTCGGATGATATTTTAACAATTTCATAATAAATCTTTTAGTAATACTAAATATCGGCCTCTTTAAACGACAGATCTATTTCTGCTGTGAAATATAAGTACATAAATGTATTTTTTTTAACTTCGCCTTTCTCTTTGAGACGGAAAATCATATTAAATAAGTTGAAACAAAATTATGCATTTCTTAATAAGCTTTAAAACACTTTTTAATATGCCTACGTAATAACAAATCAAAGTGGAAGTGAAAATCTTTCTTGAGAATTAGTATTCAAATTATTTCATTTAAATTTTAACATTTTGGAAAAAAGCGTCCAATGGAATATGACGAAATTCAAATTCGCGCACTAATTATGCATCACATTTCAAAAGTTAATAAAATTATTTAGAGATGAATTTTCTTTTTAAAGGTACCTATTCGCATTCATGCGAAAATCATGTGATCAGGGTTTTGAAGCGATTACCTTCAACCGATACTTAGGCATATTTTCTATTAAACTTTGTTTAAACTTTTCAAATTCGCGCATCAGAACATAAATTGTTGCAAATTGTGCATCACATTTCAAAAGTTAGTTGTAAAGAGATGAAATTACATTTTTAAAGACGATTATTAGAATTCATTTGGGATTATCATTCAACCAATTGTTAGGCATATTTTCAGGCTCTATTAAACTTTGTTTAACTCCTGCTTCTTAATTTCTGTTGCATTCTTTCATCTCTGAAAACAGTGTTGACGAGTTCTATACGAAGCACTTTCAATATTTCGCAAAGCTTCGATTTAAGTGAACTTGTAAAATTCAGCACTGAAGCTGTATCAAACGTTCGTGTAGTGATTTGTTTGCATTGCAATATTACCCTTTTTCAGTACGCAACATTGCTGTGCTAAATTTTATGTATTTAATTGAATTAATAAATTAGTAGCCTTCTTAAATAAAATACAATTTTATATTTCAAAAACCATGAATTGTTTTATTTCAAAATAAAGTAGCTTTACGTGAAATTTATGTGCACAAAATAAATTTTTTCATTTTTGTTAAAGAAATCAAAATCGAATTCTTTCCAAGCATTGAGTTATCGAAGTGCACTAACAAAGCAAATGTTAATCCATTTGTATTTTTCATGCTATTCTTGATAGACGGTTTCATGTCTGTTTTTAAATGCCCAATCTTTTTTTTTAGATTCTAAAAGCTGAATGATCACGACACATACCATCATCAGGTGCCTCCAAGCTCGTAAAGAAATTGGAAGCTTTTCAAGTTAAAATATGGACAGATCAAACTTACCCAGTCGAGGTTATAAATATTAAACCAAGATCAAGACGCATATTTAGTACCCAAACTTTTTTTGCAGTCTGCATAATGGAGATATCATTACGTATGTAGTCAACATTTAAGGACATCGTTTCACAGTTGCAATGATTTTATTCTAAGAATTGGATGTTCAATATTTATGTATTTTTGGTTAATTATTTTGACAAACGCAGAAACTCTTTGAATCGATCTTGGTGAAGTTTGAAATGCATGGATTGGCCATCATTCATAACAAGTAGCATATCAAGAATTTCTGAAAGTTGTTTGGAAATTTTTCATTCACATACCGATTCTATTATTTCAAATATAGGTATTTAAAAGATGGTCATTTCCTTCATTCCTGATGCTTGTTTTCTACTCCTTTAGGAACAAGGATTTTAAACAATGTTGAAGTCCAATTTTTGTAAGGATACAATTTCATTGTATAACAGATTTTACTGGTTATCTCATCCCAATTTCTAACAAGGCTGGAAGTTTGCATCATTCTTATCTTAGAAGAGGGATAAAATCCCCCTTTTTAAAATTATATGAATAATTATACTCGCTTATTAAAGCCAGAGTAGTTCTCAAGCAGAGTTTGAGGAGAACTGTGAATGACAAGTAATATAAGCAAGAGGAGCAGCGACTGCTGCAGGACCCAAATTACTATGAAATAAAAACTAAAATCATTTATTCGTGTTGCATACTTCCGTTCTCTTTCAAAGGAGAGTATGCCGATTGAGAACTTTTTTATCTATTGCTATAGCACAATTCTTAAAGTATAGATATTTTTTCTATTGTGAACTAACATTTTTCTTCGCATCACATATTTCCATTCACCAGAAAATTTTATAAATAGTTCAGTTCTTCGCTATCATTTAGAAGTGAGTGTTAATGCTCGTGAAAGCAATTGCATTGTTTTTTTTTTCTTTTCTAGAGCTTCAGATGATTATTGTAAAAGAATATATACGAGTAACCGAATAGTTAAATGTGCTTACTATGCCAAAAGTACATGTGAAACTCCAGTCCATCATTAAATTTTGCAATTAATTAGGACCTTAGCATTCACATTTCAATTATTGATTTTAAATACGAGAACGAAATTTTTTCGGCTTAATTTTCGTTGTGGTTTGAAGATTTGTTTGGAATTTGATACAATGAATGTTTAAAATGTATTTGTATATTTTTGACTAATTTAAAACTTAGGAATAATATCTATGGTCAGGAAGAAAAACCCCTATATTGTGTGAAAGAACTAAAAATCATAAAATGTAAACATATTTGTTTTCTTAAAGATCGTTTAAAATATGCATTCAACAAATAATCCTTTAAAATTGGTAATGCTTGACTGTTGGGATTGTTATGCCATACACAATTTTTTATTTATCTTTTCTCACTCCTGAAAATTTCTGAAAATTGTTTTCATCAATTAATCATGAATTAAATTTAAATGTAAGGTAACAATACTCATTAATTTTACCAAAATTTTTAAATTTTCAGTAATTTTACATGGATTGTTTAGGTATGTTAAACATTTCGTTGCATCCATTTGCAGTTAATTTTCAAAAACGTCTTTATGAAGTTTTCAGTTAAAGTTAGTAAGATTAATAGTAAATTTTAAAATCGTGAATCTTGAGCTTTAAATGTATCATTGTGTAGGATTTTAATTTTATCGAAATGTGTGCATCCGTGGATCAGGGATAGTTTAATTGGCTCGGCCGGCCAGCCAATCAAACTATCTATGAATTCTTTAAAAGTATTTGATCGCTGTGGCTGATCACCATGGTGATCAGTATGCCTTTAGAGAAAAGAAGTGTTCAAATAATTAGCATGAATTTAAATTATTATATTTGTATAGATTTTAGGAATGAAATATCACATTTATTAAGTGAATGGATGTGATGAATGTTATGTAATGTAGCTTTAGTCAAATTTTTTTCTCTTATTTCAAAGCAACGTGAAAATTTCTGAATGTTTTTTTGGGGTGGGGGGGAAACATATCAAACTGGCAAATTTATTAAATTCAAATTTCGATATATTAAATATTTAGTTTCCTTATGCTTATCTTCATTTAGAATGGGGAAAAACAGCTTTAAATGAATTTTCGTATCAAATTTTAACATTAAATAATTTATATAAATGTATCTTTAATATATTTCAAATGTATTATTTAATATGTTTCAATTTTTCTTAAATGTATCTTTAGTTATATTTCAAAAATCAATGATTGTATTATATTTTCGTACACAAGTACTTTACAAAAAGTGAGTGTATAAGATACTTCTTAATTTTTTTAAATTGTCGTGCGTACTCCTTAAAATATCATTTCAATTTTAGATCTGTACTGTATACTTTATACATATATTTATATTGCACTCTTTATGCTGTAATCATCTTTTAAGCGATCCCCTTATGGATTCTAAACTTGCAAATAAAGTTTATGAAATTGGATTTTAATCTTGCGTTTAGTTGCCATTTTCTGGTCTCGTTTCTAATATTTGTATTGCATATAAGTTTAATATTTTCTAGAAACTATCCACAACAAATTCGCGAACTGAATTTAAGATGATGCATACATCTAAGTAGTTTGAAGAATATTCAATTGATTTCAAGCCGAAAAGGGGTATGAATAAGGTTATTAATTAATAATTATAATTAGTTAAAATTAATTTTTAATTAGTATAATTAACAATTATGGAAATTATAAATAGGGAAACTCTTGCCACCATTATGCCCCAAATATAAATATTACAACTCTCGACCTTTTAACAGAGGATTTCTATTTTACGTGATTTAATTCCTACTGCATTGTTTATTTTATGGATGAACTTTGTTGCAAAGTTTAGTGAGTGTGTGTTTTAATACAAGCGGAAAGAAACGTTTGTTTTTCGTTATTACCTTAATGCTAATACACATTTTACGAATGGCGAATCATAATTTATACTTGAGTAAGTAATAATTTTAGATAATGCCTCAGTAATAATTTAAGATTTTCTTCCGTCTGAAAATTTAACTTTCCCACCTAAATCGTTTTCAAGATAAGGAATTTGTTAGGCAGCGCAAATACGCCCATCCGGAATACCTGCCATCATTCTCGTCCATCACTGTCAAAAGTAGTGGGGCACCGTAAGGAAGAAGACATTTTGGTCGATTAAAAAGGCAAAAACCAGAGTAGGAATAAAACATTTGCGCCCATCTTGAAAACAACCGAAGAGAGTGATATTAGACGTTTCCGCATATTTGGCAGTGGATATGCTCTGCAGAAAAACGTCTCCGGCGCTTGGTGAGTTAATAATGACTGAAGTTGGATTTTTATGGGAAATAGATTTGTACAACAATACTTTCACGGCGTTTTTAATTCAGTTAATGACTTCTGCATTAGAGAAAGGGATTTTTTTTCAAGTGATCTATGTGCTAAATGATGCACTGTTATATTTTTCAATTCTTTATTCTGTTTATAATCTTTTAGCACAGACTCATCCTTATTTATATTTCAATTAAACTTGAATTTTCATTATCAGGTGTTCCCAGAAGTGGCTGATGGTCACATGATCAAAATAAAAATAAGCATATAGCTTTTTTGAAATAGTTATTTAAGTCTTCTGTTTCCTGAATTATAGTAATTTGATTTATTTTATTAAAAGATTAAATTTATGTTCGTCTATTCTTTTAAAGCAACAAATGAATTAAAATGTCAAACAGAACTCTGATCTTGAACTTTCTCCAGTTATTCTAACCGCGTAAAAAGATTGCTCATTTCCTCTTTGGGAAAATGCTACACAGCAAAAAGGAAATGTGAAATCTTGGTTTTTTAAATAAACTAACCAGTTGCGAAGTTGGGTTTAACTATTTGGCAATTTTTTTAAAAGCAGAATGTAGTGGAAAATTGTGTAACTTTTACATTTTTAGAAAACTCTTATGTTTTACAGCTTCGGTTTTAACACAAAACATTCTAAACCTATCAATTGTAATATTTGGTCTGGATCACTTATATTCACTTGATCATATCTATTATTGTCCTTTTCGTCATTTTTTTAAAATCCTATTTGAGTAAACAGTTTTCTTCAACGAATTTTTTTCCCTAGTTTAATTTTCTTGAATATTTCCTTGGTATGAACATGATTATATCTAACAATATTAAACATTTCATAGAACGAATTTTTATAATGCTACATGAAATCTAATTTAGTCGGCGAGGTTAATGACTGTACATATACTTATCTATGTTGCACACTTGTAAGGAACTATAATATGTCTTTAAACTTCGTATATTTAAAAACCCATCGATTTTTCCCATTTAAATTACTTTATCTTCTTTCCAACCAGCTATTAATGTTCAAAACATTATTTTACTTGATCATGTTGAGGCCCCGGTACATAGCATCAGCTGCACTCTCCAGGTGGTCGGTGCTGCATTTCCATTTCTTCGTGTTATCCTTTTAAATTTTCATTTCTGATCTTTCTACTTTTGAATGAATCTCCGCCCAAACAGTTTATACTATCTTAAAATGAAAACAAAAAGTTTAATCATAATGATATCAATTCCAATGTCATGCAAATTTTCTCTCATTTTTAATCATTTTTCAAATTTAATTTCAACAAAATTTAAGCGGTGATAACGGAATAATAAATGTAGATCACTCTTTAATCATATATCAATCGCGCATTTCTGCCAATGTTAATATTAAACAGATGTCTAGAGATATTTTTAATTTATAGAATAAAAGTAAACATGCACTTAATAATATCAATATGCACAAGCAGAAATTAAATTCTGCCTTTTAAAAGGATTCAATTTCTTCAATTGTTTGATCTATTTTTAGTCATGTTTTTTCCTTTTGATTAATAAGTTAATTGAACAAGTTTACAATTTATCGTTCTCCTTGACAGAAATAGCCCCTTTCTCGAAAAGTTTTTTTCGGAACTTCTATTAAATAAACCTCTCCATTCGTTCTATCTACTGCTTAAAATTTATTTTCTTGCATCTAAAAATCTTCACTTTTATTAACATTTTGAAACTTCTATTGTTCTTTGCAATCGACATTTTCTCTCAACATTATTAGGACCAGAGGTTAAGAACGAATTCAAGCACTCCCGATCAATTCTTGAAGTCGGGAAATATCATCTCTTTTATTGCTTTTTCTTTCAGATTTTCATAAATTAAGATTTTATTTTACTCAATAAGTTTATTAGTTTTTATTACATTGTTATGTGCCACATGGTAAAACTATATATTTGTCGCTTATCCTAAAGCTTTATTTTAGTAATTAATTAATTTCTGGGTAAAGAATCTTAAAGGATAGAATATAAGAATAAGCTATTAAACAGGTAATATATTTGTTGGCTTTAAAAAAAAGCACCGCAAATAAAACGAAAGAATGGTGATGGGGCCACTAGTTCTATGGCTACAATGATGCAATATAAAAATCATGTTTATATGAAATATTATGATACGCATATTTCTCTTATAGTCAGTATCTTTGTTTCTTAAAATGAGAATATCAGTTTTACTAAATTTTCAAATCTCGTAGCTGCGCAAAAATTTACAGACTATGGCGATTATGTAAAAAGCAAACGCATATTATTGAAAAATGTCGATAAAAATTTAACTTAAGCATTTCAAAAACAAAATTATAAGAAATTTGCACAGTTATTTCGTATTCCATAAATTAACCCCCTAACCTTCAATGTCATAATCAATGAGGAGTAGATTTTTAAAATTATAGTATAAAATCAACTCATTCTTAGATGTTAAAATTCGATGTTACCAGGCGGAATCTATAAACAACTCAAGACATTCAAATTATTAAAGAAAATTCTATACATTTTGATTTAAAGAATGCGATAAGTGCCCGAAACGGAGATTATGTAATCGTATTATGAAAATAAAACGTAATATCCTTTACCCTAAATGCTTCCATTTACAGAGTTAGTTTAATTAGATGAATATCCGATTTTGAAATTCATGCAACATAATGGCTGCTTTGAGATAGAGTAATTTTCAATTACAGTCAAGTGATGAAAACGACAACTAATACGGAACTAACTTTCTTTCAAATTTCCATACCATACCAATGAAATCATTTAAATAATCTAATTAAAAAGAAGCATTCTTGTTATATATTCTACTGGTTTTCTCAAGAGAAACGAAATACAGTCGAATCCGGTTAATTGGACCACCGGATAATCGGACCAGCCGCTTATTCGGACCGAATCTCAAATAACCGAAACAAATCCTATGTACATAAGCCTAATATTATTAGCTTATTTGAACCAAAATTCCGTTTAAACGGACCAAAGAACGTGGCAGGGAAGATGAAAAAGAAGCCACAAGTCGCCTGTATACAGCAGGAAGTTCGAAAGGGAAACGAACCAGTGGGAGGTGAGCAAGCACTTTGTTTCTTAGAACGGGCAGCTCGGTAGTAAGTTCTTCAAACGTTGACTTGAATTTGATAAGAACTTTTTTTTATTCTGCTTCGCATGCTGAGTATCATGTAGATCGTTTCGAATAATTTGTTTGTAAATTTATTTTTCAATGAATAAAGTTCATAAGCAACAGTAGTTCTTGTTTGTATGTTTGCCATACGCGTGTACCGCATAATAAAGGTCATAATGACATTTTAATATATTACGTATAGCACGTCTCGTCTTGTAACATAGGGCATGTTCGTGTAATCGGACCAGCCGGTTATTCGGACCAAAATGATCGCGTCCCGATGTGGTCCAATTAACCGGAATCGACTGTATTTATTTTTAAAGTAACACAAATCACTAAAAAAATATCCTATAAAATTGATGAAATCATTTATTAGCAGTGTTTTGCCCAGTAATTAAAATCTGGAAAATATCATCTATGTATATTATATTTCTCATTATATAATTGATCTCTTGCCATTTTCCAAGTCAATCCTTATTCTTTTAAACTATATTTTCTTCCTATTTGTTCATTTTTTTTCTGTTAAACAATCCTGAACTTATTTTCTCTAATGACACAAAATGAAATAGCCGAGAAAAGCCGTTTACTTTGATATGATGCTCAAATTCTTTCTATAAAAAATGAATATATTTCTACTTTTTATTATAAATTATTATTTAGTTAGTTTATCGCTTTTTATTCATGAAGGGGAAAACCCTTTAAATAATGCAGCAAATACATCGATCATTTATTAAAAATGCATTCATTTAATTAAATTTAATAAATGCTAGATGACCAATAAAAATCCATCTTACAAAATTAACTTTTGTGAATTATGGATCTTTAAAAACATTTTGAGATTAATTATCTTTATTTGACATTCAACATATATTGATGTACAGTAGCTGCATCTTAATATGATCACTTCATTCTAATAATATGAATCGGTTGATAGTAATAAATGAAACGGGTAAAGTCAGTTATACTTTTATCAGATAAAAAATAGAGGGGGGAGGGTATTACTACAGAAATACTGATAATTCATTTCGAAAATAAAGTTGCAATTTCGTTAAAAATTATTCCTTAATAGCTCATTCGTATAAAGTTCATACTATATTGATTTTTAAAACTTATTTACCGATGCTGTACACCATATTTCAAAATATCAAATGTTTGATTCATTTTGATTTTTGTAGGAGGGCTTCATTCAATATATTTGTTTTAGTCGAAATCCTTTACTTTTATTGTTTGGTCTTTCACGCAAAAAAAGTCATGGTTTTTCGAAATTTTAAAAAAGAGACTTCGATTTTTTTTTTTTTTTTTTTTTTTTGCAGTATAAGTCAGTTCAAGTAAACTTTCATACCTGATAAAGCTTCATTTTTGTATTTTAACATTTAAGTAAGTTTTTTTTTGTAATTCAGTTGCAAAGAAAATCAACTACATATTCAGTGTATGTTTCTTCAATGATTTCTGTAATCCAAATCGCTTTTGTTTAGACAAAAGAATATGAATCCCCAACAAGAGGACAAAATAATCAGAAATCCAAATGTTTTCTTAGAAGAGGGCAAAGAATTCCATGAATGCCAGCCTTGTGTTACCAATGACGGATCGTTCAATTCTTTATTTTAAAACTGATAACATTAAAACGATGTTGTGATCACATTAAATGGAAATTTCTGTGTACATTCTAATATATCACTTCGAGGGCAAAAGATTTTGATAATATAAATTGTATGGTGATATAAGCCGCGATCACATTAAAAAGGCTTTCATTGTATTTTAAGAAAAGAAATAATACATAAGAGTTTATTTGAGATTTATTGTTGAATTAATGTTTTACAAATACTAAAAAGGGTTAGATGAATTTCTTTACTTCAGAAATTAATAACCGTATTTCTAATCCTTCTTATTTTATCAGAGGAATTTCTTTTATGTGTCATAAAAAATATCTATCATTTATTGCGACTAATTTGGAATTTATGAACTTTGAGAAAAATTTCTCTTGTAAGAATTTCAAATTGAAATAAATTGTGGATCATCTGAGCCAATCGAACACAACCTGATACTTTATATTTCTTATGATTTGAAATTAAATACTTTCTTATATAAGATTATTTTTAAAAAATACTTGAAAAAGAGATTTAAAAAAGAACTAAAAGAATTATCGATGCAGCGCTTATAAATAAATCTCTTATAAAATTCGGAGAAATTTTTTCATTCTGTTAAAAAAAATATTAACCATTAATTAAAATAAATTAACCTTCCTTACCTTATTGTGGGAACATTTTATTAGACTGTACTATTATTCCTTAGATGGGTAGTTTCAGCTTTTTTTCCGAAAAACTCTTTCAATCAGAAATCTACCAACATTCTTTCAAAAACTTTAAAAAATTGTAGAAAAGTTTCTTTCCTTCCACAAAATAATTTTTTTTGTTATTGTTACTCATTTAAAACTAATAAGTTTGTTTTCGCTTATTCCGACTTATTTTTGCGTCTCAGTTTTACATGAAATTACTTACAAATGAAATCTATTTAATAATCCATTAAGTTTGTAAGATAATGTTTTGATTTATTGATTAAATGAAAATAAAGAAGATAATTTAAATGAAAAACCTTGCTTGAAAATCCATACTTTTTTATGAAATAAAGGACAAAGGGGTTGTTTTTTTAAGATTTACAGAAATTTTATAACCCTATAAAATGGAAATGGTGAAATGGTTCAAATCCAATGATTTAAAAGAAAAACTTGAGAATAATAACTGCATAACAATAAAAATATTTCAAAATATTTTCCAATTGTTAAATTTTAAAAAATGTTGTTATTTTATATTTTGAGTAAATAAAAATTATAAATGTTCTTGGCCCCAATTTCTGATTAAAAAAATTATTTCAATAAATTTAATCAAACTATTATTGATAGACGATCCTGTCAAAAATGCCATATTTAATACATCTTTTTATTGGTATAAAAACTTTAGCAATATGTAGAAAATAATGATTATGTTTAATAATTTTTATTTAAAAATTTATACGGTTTTTTTTATTACTTTCACAAAAATATACAGTGAAAAGATTTTTTTAAATGTTAATTGTTACCCTTGCTTCTATGCAAGCTTTAAACGTCTCCCCCATTTATCTAAGCATTTCGGCCTAATTTCTGAAAGAAACATACAAAAATTTCATTATAATGAACAAAGGAAGTCTGAAAAGTGCACAGGTATAACTCAAACAGGGATAAGAATAGTTCTATGATTTTGCATTTTCTTTGTCATTCTCAGAGTACTTTATTCATATAATCAAACTTTCAATTTTTTTCAGGTAGCATTTATATCTTTTTATATTGAAACTTAATTAATTATTATTTTCTCTTAATTAAAAAATTAAGTAAAAATATTAATAGGTAAAAAAGTTTGAAAATAATATAACAAAAAATTATTCAATACAACTTAAGTAACAGAACGCGACTAAACTAATAACACTAAATATTTAAATACAGTAAAAAAAATTATTGGTATCATTAATATTTCACATATGTTTGAAAAATGTAACTATAACTATAAGAGATAATTTATTATTTTTAAAAAAATATATTTAATCGTATAAGTAATGTTCTAATTACCATATAACCAAACTTTTATTATTCATTTGTATTAATATTCTTTTTTTAATTGTATCAT
>JAPMOQ010058996.1:113538-151421 GCA_026543055.1 Argiope trifasciata
TTGTATTAATGTTCTTTTTTTAATTGTATCATTATTAAATGGAACTTTATGCCAAGGCGAAAGCTAAAAACCGGATTACAATGAATTTAAAAAATATAGAAAAATTAGGATCTATTTTCCAAAGCGGATATACAAGAACCGATTCACCCCTAACAGATCATAACACTCACAGAGAAGAAACGAATGGGTAATCAATGTCAGTGAACGTCAGCTCGCGTTGTTTACAACTTATAATCAATAATACATCGTTAGAAAACTCTTAGTGACCATCCACAATAAAGTACTAGTAAGTACTTCCAATATCTGACAAGCAACTTTTTATTAAAAGCCATCAGATGGATGTATTAGAACTGAATGAAGTTTTCAAATTGAACAAGTATTACAAAAAGTATTATAAAAATTGAAATGTCCTAAATTTTTAAAGGATTGTATTCAATTTAATATTACTGAAAGAATTGATAATTACATGATCTCCAATGAAAGGATTACAGTAGGAAGAGCTATTTCAAGAATTAAAATGCATAAATATTTTGCCGGGACTTTCCTTTATACATGTTTATATAATGTTAATTCCCTACTTTTTATTACTTACATGTTGCGTAACTTTTAAAGATCATTAATTAACATCAAATAATTTTCGTATTTGATTTTTAGTTGTTGGCATTAAAATAAAATGCATCATGAGGTTTTACTTTTTTATTGTGAACTTTAAAGTTTTCTTTTAGTAATTCATATTCAGTTATTGCTGGGTAATCATGTCTAATAACAAAAGTGTAATCTGTTTACCCTCAGTAGTGTCTTTTTTCTGATAATTATCATTTTTGTTTTCTTGTATTTAAACTGAAATTGTTTGTTATAATATCATGTTATACCACTGTGCGGTTCGGTGATTTCTGTTTTAAGAAATACAGATATTTTCATTGAAAATCAATTTCCATATCAGCATTTATTACATAATTTTTTATTTCCAATTTCATTGCTACATGATGCTTCACTTTTTTTTCTTCTGTTTCTTTAATATATCAATTTCACTTGTGGCGGATGGGTCAGTTAAATTACAGTAATGCATAATTTGAATTTTTGAATAACAAATATTTGTGCTATTGATATTTTTTAAATATTTGTTAAAAATAACTGTTGCTAAAATCTATTTTTAATTAAAAATTATTTAATTATTATTAATAAATTTTTATTAATAATGATCAATAATTAATTTATTATTTCAAATAATATGTATCATATCACTTCACTCATTTATTTAAATAAAGTAATAAAAAAATCATTTCTTTAGATGTCCTGTCTTAGTTCTGTATTCTATCAATAGATGACGCCCTCAGAATAAGTGCAATAGATGGTCACATGAAAGAAATCGAGTCCTTATTACTGGAATTACAACCTGTCCCAAACATTCATCGTCTAAAAAATATCACTGATATCGGTTATAATAATGACTTCTAGTTTTCTACAGAATTGGCCATTGAACAGAGTGCTACCAAATTTGGCACAGACGTACTTTGGATATCTAAAGTGAGCCACTCGATGTTATTTTGGTTTAAAGTCAAGCATTTGCATTTATTAGTCATAACATCACAATTTACACGAAATAGGTCTTAAGGAAGTGCCAATTTGTGTACAAAAAAGACTTTAAAATGAACACAGCTAGATATATGGAATTTAGTTTGTGTCTTTATCATTAAAGTTGCATGTATATATAAAATTTTAGATCACATTCAGGTTGAATGTTTGTTGGTATGATGAGTTTGTGCGAGAATTTGATAAGTTATAACGTTAAAGGCGTAATTTTTGTTTGAATTTCAGTATTTACACAAAATTGTAGATTGCAAAATATTTGGACATATTGTTTAATGGAAGTTATAGCCTTCTAAAATGATGTCTCTATTCTCTGCACATTGCGATGAAATTGAATACAAAACGTGATTTAAGGGATACATGCTAATTGGATCTTTTGCGTGATAATTTTTTAATAAGCAAAGTGATATGGTAACAGTTTAATAACAAAAAAAAGACAAAGAATGATGTCTTTCGATTTCTTAATACATCGATACTATTTTATCAAAATGCCTTATGTGAAATTTTGCCAAATTTTTTATTTATACAAAATGTCAATTTACATGTTCATCGGCTCTTGAATTGTACGAGATTGTTTAAGCTGTTATAAAATGACAAATGTTGTTAGTGGCTACAAATATCACACCAACATTTTATCTATTTTGATATATAAGATTTCGCCACTATCATCTATGATATGTTAGGGGCTCATTACTATTAATTGCTATTATTTTTAATCATAAGTTAATGTTCAATGCGTTCTGTATCCAAAAACTGTAATTTGGTACCAAAAATTCTTTAAAATAATTTAAATATTCTTTTGGTCCGATTTCAGAAGATACTATTTCCTTACTGTCATTTTTGACTTCATAGTTTTGAAGTTTTTCGGCACTAATTCTGGAAATTCCATTGTTAATGGTTCCTTTTTCCAGAGCTGCTATAACCGTGACCATTCATAAGAAAAATGGAATTTTGTGAGTGAATTAATGAAACGATGTCAAAACGTTCGATGAACTAAAAAAATGGGTTATAAAGATGATTACCGAAAGTCTTGAAAATCTACAGTATACGTTGAAGTTTTCCATTTTTTTCGTTTATGAAGATTTCGACAAAAAAATTCGAACTCGAGACTTTGACGAAACTACAAGTTTCAGATCTCCTTGAGTTCGAAAAACATAGTTTTGGAGTCTGTTTGTTGTCTGTCAACACCACAGCTCAAAAATACTTTCAGATTGTGGTGGTAATTTCATAAACCACTTAAGAAATTCCAGACTGGAATGTACACTTTTGTCTAGGGATTATGATACACGGCTACGAACCCAGTTGTCCAGAGTTCGAACCTAAAGAAGGCACATTGATGACTCTGGTTCTGAACAAACAAACGCAACCTTAGTGGTGCTCTCTATCGATAACAAAAGTCGTCATAATGCTTGGCACAACAAAAATGTTCTTCGCCCGCCAAAAGTACTTGGTGCGATAGCATCGTTCGTCCCACATACGACTCCTTGGAGAAGGAATATTGTGGCAGTAAACTCATAAGTCACATAAGAACTTCCAGACCGGAGTGTACAATTTTGTCTACGGGTTATGTTACGCTGTCGATACTGCTACGTTCAGTGGTGGCAGGGTGGTTGGTCGGCTGTATACAAGAAGGGGTTATGTTACGCTCGTACGAACCCAATAGTAGCGAGAAGGTCGCCCCGAGATCGAGCCTCAAGAAGGTAGAAGATAAACAGATGAAATTTGTTATAATTAATTAATAGATTTCTATAAAATTTTAAACGAAATTAATTCGCAGGAAGTCTGTAGGTCTGACTGTTTAATTACAACTGAACTCGATAATTTCGAAATGCAAACAGATGAGTTGCTAAAATTTGGTACACAGGCTCAGCATCTAAAACATATATTCTTATCAAATTTTCAGTCAAGTCTGCCAAATAATTGTCCGTCTATCTATCTGTTCTTTCACAGGCATGCAAACACAATAATGATAAAAGAAATGACTTACATCAATGAAATCCGGTAAACCATTTTGTGACTACAATTATAGCTTTTAGTTTCATTCGGTTGGCAAGAAAAAGCGTTCAAAATACATATTCCCACGATATGATATTGTAAAGATGTTAGATTGAAGCCGGAGATCTATATTTTGAAATTAATTTTCGGTAATGACATGTAATGCATTTACTGTCTTAAACCCCGTTGCGATGGTCAGTGTGCATCTTTAGACAAGCGCATTTTGTTCTCTTCCTCTCTCTAATTTTCCGGTGTTCTATAATATTTGCTCATTTTACCAACAATCGAAGCTCCATACCGATGTTCACAAGCGCGAATGATACTACAATGGGTCAGTTGGCAAATTTACTACCATATCCGTAAAGGCAACAGGTCGTCGATTGACTCAATAGCTGTTTTTTAAGAGGAATAATATTATGAATTTAATCCCAACCAACTGATAAGGAATGCAACGATTTGCTTTCATATCTTGGTATGGGTATTTTGAAAAATGTAAGTGCATTTAATGTTTAGATGTGCATATTAGAAACTTCAACAAGTGTTATCTGATTTCTTTCAATGGGGAATAACGCAAATTGAAAGCTGAAAGGAGTGACACCTTTTATCTCAGTCCTTTAAAAACAATGCGGAAAGAAATAAAAATCTCGAGAGTGATAACTCATTCCACGAATATGATTTAGAGCTTCCTTCTCTGAAGCTGTTATCAGTCGTCTGAAACCGAAAGACAACTTCTTTCCGATTTATTTCATTTCGTATTCGATATCAGATAAGTTTTTTTCCCGCTATCAGTAATTTTTTAGGTCTTTTGAAAATTACCTAGAACAACATTTTTATCTTTATCTTTGCTTTCACTTTGAGGCTTTAAAAGGTTTCCGTGTTACACTCTTATGTCAAATTGTTTTGAATTTAGAAAAAAGACACTTTTCGAGCTCCAATATGTAAGTATTCTTAATATGTAAATCTAATGATTCTATTGTAATCTTGCTATTGCATTTGGGTATAGATAAAATTCTTCATTTTATTTTTTAGACTACTTTTATCAAAAATAATTTTGTAAGATTTTAATTCTTTTAAAATTATTTAATTAATTCAACCCTGTTTTTGATAAATTTCTTCTTGGCTTCTTAGAGTATATTTTCATTGGAGAGCAAATTTATACGGAAAATTGAATGTTTACAGTATTTAATACATTTTAAGAGTATATTAATTCAGAATTATTAGTTTTAAATGTATAAGCATCCCTCTTTCAAACAACACATAAATCAATTTAAAGCGACTTCGCATTTAATTCTTTTAGCACATTATATCGACACGACTTGTTCGATTTTCTGAATACTGGATAATATCATGAATTCAGCATACCATTATTGTTTCGAATTTCATGCTAAGAGAGAATATTCGACAGCTCATTTTATGTGGTTTTCGTACTTAACGTATCAAGGGTCATAAGCTTTAATATGAAGTAAAAAATGCCAAAATTGGTTTAATGATTCTGTCTGGATGATTGATTCATTTGCTTTCTTTATTATTTTAAATATATTCTTATATGCTTTTCCTATTATGCATATTTAGAGTATTTTTGATTTTACTTTTTGGTTCCCTGATTCAACAATCTTTTTGTTAAGTTTTGAATCTTCCTGCATATTATTAGAAATAAATAATATGAAATAACAATCCGCTTATTTTATAGGTATTGGTTACATATATCATCACTTGTGATATCTTTGATGATTTTACAAGCTGCTGGAAATGAAACTCCCAAGTGTAATCAGAGTGACAGGTCATTATCGTACATAGATGCCGCTTTGGATATGATTATTAAAGCGAGAGATACCTATCCTGTCTGTAAGTATATTTCAAAGTTAATAAAGTGAAATTTGTTCACATTGAGATATTATGTATTCAGTAAGGAATTTAGGTAATTTTTGTCGTAAAATGGATGTATTACGATATCTTTTATTAGTCTATTCAATTTAGTATGACATGGTGGTCTGGGATTCGGAATCGAAAAATTTCAGGTTCAACACCTGATTCCACCGAAGAACCGCTGTGGAATCGGGTCTGGTCAGATAAATCCGCCAAAGTCAAACGTCCTCCCGCTGGTGACGTCCTCGTCATCTGACCGTAGTTCAAAATTGCAAGATCTGCCCCAAAATAACCCTAGTGTTGCTTTAAAAATGGGACGTTAATATAAGTAAACTAAACTGCTCAATTTGGTTCATATGTTGAGCGTATTAGTGATTTATTTCAGGTTATTCTTTTTTTTTAAATACATTTTTATGAAAATGTCTTTGATTTTATTTGTCTGTTATGACGCCACCTGCCCGGCATCTACTTTTCTACTCAATTTTATTGAAAAAGTGGTTTGGCGCTTATGATTATTCCAACTAATTTACTGTTGTTACACTTTTATGACAATAGGAATCTAACCAACCATACTTGATAAAAAAAAATGTTAATATTATCATAATATTTTATATTTCACACAATTTTTGATTTTTTTACAAATTTATCTGCTTGAAAATTAGAAAAATAAATCGTTTTAATCGCCCTGCCTGCCTTCAAATATTGCATCTAGGTAGTCTCCTAGTCTGCCTAACCTAAAATCCGCCATTATATATGTTCTTGGCGAATATTCTTTGATAATAGAATCTAATACTATAATACGAGGAATGGTTGCCAAGTCGAAAATCGCCTCAGAATTAATAAACTCCGGTAAACTTGGGGGTCTGGGGTTTTTGGCCACGAGGAATCGATTGGCGCCGGTTTTGAAGCGCTACGGTCGAGCAGTTCGGAGTTACAGATAGGATATTTTCAAACTTTATTAGTTCGCCATAATGGCTATAGATGACAGCCCTTAAATTTTCTTTGTCTATTGCCTAATAGGTTTCGAGCGGTAATGTTTATGTATGTTTATGTACAGCAACTGTTTAGAATAGTTTACAATGGTACACTTTAACCGGTTATCTTTTCACCAATGGTTTCACAAATTTTCTTATGGCATGTATTGTTTTGATAAATCACAATTGAAAATTTAAATCTTCGAGTTAGCTTCGATACCTGTTTTCTCCGAGCGGAGCTCGGTCACCCGCTGGTGATGAATAAAAGGAAACCTGGAAAGGTCTGTCACAAGATGAATGGAAACAAATTAATACAAAATTAAAGAATATTTCTAACCAAATTTGATATTTTCTAAGGAGAGAGCCCTTTTAAACTATTTTGTGACAGACAATGGATGACAGATAACATTTAACACAATGGCATATTTTTAGTTTAGTTATATTAACGTCCAATTGTGAAGTGACACGAAATCTATTTTTTGACGAACCTCTTAATTTTGAACCGTGGTCAAATGACGAGGACGACGCTTTAGCTGGCACCCCCCTCTCCATATCAGAGGGAGGACGTTTAGCCTGACGGATTTAATGTGCAACAGACCACCTTACACACTGTTCTTCGGTGGAATCAGATCTTGAACCTGAAACCCTCCGATTCCAAAGTCGAGATCTTACCACCAGACCACCACAGGCCTACAGCATATTTCTAATTAAATACGAAAGAACCTCTGAGATGGATGGAAAGGGCACAAACAAGTTGATAAAAAAAATATTAGCTTTTCTTCCAAATAAATTCGTGCCAAAAAATACAAATTTTATAAATTACTAATTGGTACCCAAAGTTTTGCTCCTGCAAAAAAAAAAAAAAAAAAAAAAAAAAAAAATGGAAATATTGTTTGACATTTGAAATAGCTATTTTGCTTGATTTGGAATGATAAAAAATAATAATATTTTTTTTTTGTTGACAATGAATACAGCAACTGAAATTGAATGACATATAAAGAAGTATAGATAATATTCATTCTTTTTTTTACTTAGGTATGATAATTGTACTTTGCCTGTAACTTTCTCACAAAGGCAAGCAATAAGTTGTCAAAGTTTTATCGCCATCCTCTGAACCGTTCGGCAGCATATAAAAAACGAACAAACAAAAATTCCTTTTTTATTTGTTAGATAAACCATTACGATTAATTCTTAATAACTAAATTTAAATAAGATTAGATAATTATTTATGATATATTGAAATATCAATTCATTCTTTTAGCTAGTCATATCATATCGCACTTGCCAACTCCCGTAAAACAATATTTTTTATTGTTACCAGCGGGTGACCGAGCTCCGCTCGCAGAAAACAGGTATCGAAGCTAACTCGAAGATTTAAATTTTCAATTGTGATTTATCAAAACAATACATACCATAAGAAAATTTGTGAAACCATCGGTGAAAAGATAACCGGAACGTTACCGCTGGAAACCTATTAGGCAATAGACAAAGAAAATTTAAGGGCTGCCATCTATAGCCATTATGGCAAACTAAAAAAGTTTGAAAATATCCTATCTGTAACTCCGAACTGCTCGACCGTAGCGCTTCAAAACCGGCGCCAATCGATTCCTCGTGGCCAAAAACCCCAGACCCCCAAGTTTACCGGAGTTTATTAATTCTGGGGCGATTTTCAACTTGGCAACCATTCCTCGTATTATAGTATAAGATATATATGTTAATTATAATGGTATGTCAAAATAATTAAATGCTCTTATTTCTATTTAAAAAATTAATTACATTATAATTATGGTTATCATTACATTATAAGTATGGTTGATCAAAAACTCTGTTATTTTAGTCATTTTTAATTCAACATATAAATATGGAAATGAAATAAAAGCATATAATTTTCAAAAATAAAAAAAAAATTAGATTTAAGTAAATCATTGAAAAAGGAACAAGCAAGTTGATAAAACAAATATTAGCCTTTCTTTCAAATAAATAAATGCAAAAAATACAAATTATATGTATAAAATACAAACACTAATAATAACTAATATAAAATACAAATACTAAAATGACCAGTTATTTAAAGGATTTAATAATGTCGTAAATTACCAAACTTTATAATTGGTAACAAGACTATTAAAAAGAGTTTCATACATTGATTGAAACACTGGAATTTTATATTTAAATTTGATTTGCATTAACTTTTTTTAACATGTAAAAACATGTTGTTTAAGTTTGAGATTTTTGAAACCATAAAAAATACGGGCAGAAAATTAGCGTTTTATCAGGTATACTTTATATGGCGAGCTTCAATTTGTTCATTTTTAGGGTTATAAGAAAATAATAGTGAAGGTTGCCACATTTGGTGACTTATCGCGAACAAAAAGTTACAATGTAATTCTAAAATTCACCATAACCTGGATTCTCCTATCTGGACAATAAAGGGTGGAGTTATAAGAAATCGATTACATATATCTATGTATTCCTCATGTTCAAATGGTTTTGGATTTTTGTTATTTTTGAGGTGAAAAATATATCATATCTTTTCTAAGAGTTGATTCTTATCCAATACAAAAAAAAGTAGACTTTGAAATAAAGTATTGGGCTCGAGCGATTTTTATGATAATTATAATAATAATTTTTAAAAAACACCATCGCTTTCAAAATATTGATGCATGCGTGATTATTTCATGCTGATTTAAAAAGGTTAATGACTTAAAAAATAATAAAGTTCTCACATGATATAATAGTAGATTTACATTTGCTAATTTGTTTGTTTGTTTGATTTGAAGGCCCAGATGTACCTGCCAACAAAACATCCAATCCAATCGATTGCGCAGAAATACTGCGCAATGGTTATAACGAAAGTGGCGTCTACAGCATCTGGCCGAAGAGCAGAGTCATTAACGGCAAACCATTAGATGTATTTTGTGACATGGAAACTGACGGAGGAGGGTGGATAGTAAGCATTCTTTTGACAACAAATTTCTATTTACTTTCTCTATGAAGATAAAGTATTTTAATCATTAAAAATCCAACTTCAGGATTTTGGCGCATCTTTTCTGGTCTTCCCTGAGTCCGAAATATGCATTTTTGGAATAATACCTGCCTGTACACGATAACTATAAAATGTATTGAGCTAGAAGCATGGAAACAGGCAGGCGGTAAAAAAGATATAATAGATAACTAATTAGTATATTTCCATCAAATTTTGAATGAAAACCATGTAAAGGTAGTTTGTCTATATTAATGCAAGAAAACCTGATAAATACATATCTTGAAAAGCAAGATGGATGTAGTTTGAATCTAAGATGTAAAGTTCACCAAGTATTAAAGGATGTATCATTTAAGATGCAGAATCGTTCAAATTTTTTATTTAAATCTTTCTTAATATCGACAGTCAGCAATTTGTACTTTCGTATGCATGAAAACGTAGCAACTCAAAACCAAATTGAGGTAAAAAAGATATGGTGGATAACTAATTTGTATATTTCCATCAAATTTTGAATGAAAACGTTTGTGTATATGAATGCAAGAAAATATGATAAATATATATCTTGAAAAGCCGGATGGATGCAGCTTGAATCTAAGACGTAAAGTTCATCAAGTATCTTAAGATCGACAGTCTGGAATTTGTACTTTCGCATGCATGATAACGTAATATCCCAAAACCACATTGTGCTAAATGCATAAAAACTAGAATGCGATCTTTATACTTAATTTATATATTTTCATCAAATTTGTAAAGAAAACAGTACAAAAAAATTCTTTTCTGTATGAGTGCAAGATAACAGGATAAACACAAATTTTGAAGTGCTAAATGGATGAAATTTGTATCAAAGATGTAAATTTCATCAATCACCGACTGTTTTATCATCGAAGATGCATATACTTGTAAAATTAAAGCCAAATCCTTTATAGAGAGGATTGTCTGTCGGTCTATACTTTATCATACAAATGCAATCTCAAAAAACGTAAATATTTAAATTATTATAATTATTTTATGATCTCGATTATTACGATTAAAAACCTCGATCATTTTTTCATTTTGTGATTACGATTATTTTGTGGTATAATTTAAGTTATTATAAAATCATATAATTCTTAAAAATGATTAAATAGAAATTACAAAATCAATATATATTTTTTAATATTATAACTCATTTGATTAGAAACAATACACACGAAACAAACACTCAGTTTTTTTTATTTAGGATATTGCGAAGCATATAACGCTAAGTTTATTACTTTCAGGGCAGTAATAAAAAAATTTCGAGCCCTCGTGGCATTCATGGCTTTCCTTTCACAATATTTATGGGGACAACAGAAAGAGAATACCTTTAATAATGAGTAAACGAGAAAGTTTCGGTGAGACTATGCCCCATGGTTTTACGTCAGTCGTATGGATTTTATGCTCGTATTTTTTTCACTGATTTGTTCTCATGCAAATCTTTTAGTTTCAGCTTTTTAATCGAAAATATTCTTGTATAGATAAGTATAATTTATTCTTAGGTTATACAAAGAAGGGGAAACTTCAATAGATCGACCGACTATTTCTTCAAAGACTGGGCAAGTTACAAAACTGGATTTGGCGACATTGAAAAAGATTTTTGGCTTGGTAGGTTTCTTTATATTGAAATTTATAATTGTTGTAGTTACTCATGGCATTTTACAAGCCCGCTGACAAAAAACTGTCAGCCGATTTATGACAAAATGAGCGTCTCTTGTTTGTTCAGTAGCGCCAACTAGGACCAAGAGTACGACTTAGCTACTTCATGCTTCACATTCGCTTACACAACCCTTCTTACAGGGTTACATTCGCTTACACAACTCCTTCTTACAGGGTCACATTCTCTTACACAACTCCTTCTTATAGGGTCACAGCCCCTTGCACAGCCCTTCAGGGGAGACACATTCATACAACTCACAGATAGAACACAGAAGAAAAACCATGCCCGAATAGGGTCGCCCAGATAACGGGGAAGATTCCTATGCCAGGACGCGGCAAATTTATGATTGCTTCTTGCATGTTATCAAACTTGTTATCTTGCATGTTAATAGGAAAAAAATCGTAAAATATAAAATCTACTATAATAGTATAGTTAACATGCATTAAATCCATAACCATTTATATGTCTCTGCTATTCAATTATAATGTCATGTAATATCAATCTAATGTAACATTTATAATGTCAGTTTTAAAATGTCATGTACAGAATAGCTTTTATAAAGTACTTTTAATGTAAATAATTCAAATATAAGCTTTTGTAAGTTATATTTATCGGATCAAAATTAAGCTGAAGTTAAAAATAATTGTAGTAGATAAATAATAGACAAGAACTTAGTTTTAAAAACAATCCAATCTATTTTTTTCGATATTATTTACTTTTTCATGTGAGAAGTATACAAAGAAGAAGTGCTAAAGTCAAGAGTTTAACGAATCTGCCGAATTGCCGATTTGGAGGATGTGTAACGGAGTGCTTGAACTCAAAGTTTGTAACCTCAGGTTTGTAACAGGTGAATAGAATAAGAACATTTCTATGAGATTCCTTAGTAAGTGATTATACAAGAAAATTGAGGATTTACTTAAAACAGCACTTTATAATAAAACTGGAGGGGAAAAAACAGCTGAATCTGGTATGCAAATTTAAAACCAAAGTTGTATTTTCCATCCATTTAGTTAAACTTGTATCCAGTTAGTCCATCTATTTAGTTGAGCACAAAATGCAAACAGTTAGATGAATAAAATTAGATGCACAATTTTGCATCTGGGGTGTAAATCCGAATCAGATTTAGGACCAATCTGGTATTAATAATACTGGTTATGATAGTGCCATGTCAACACTTAAAAGGGAGGCCGTAATTTCTGTGGGTAAGCACCCTGAGCACCAAAAGTAGAAGTCTGACTTCTAGCTTAAATGAAGATGACATACACATGTACACGCATTCGCTTACAAAACCCATTTTACAAGGGGATCACTAATACATCTAACAGATAAAACACAAGGGGAGAACAGCCGTGCCCGAACCAAGACTCGAACCCAGGTGCCCAGATCATGAGGAAGACGCACTATCCCTAAGCCAGGACGCCAGCAATAATACTGGTATATAATCTAAATTATATGATCTAATATAAAATGATTGTACTGAGTCAAACCTTAATTTTAATAAATATGGGAAAAAAAGAGTCCAGTATGCATACTTTTTCCCCTTCATTACTTTAGAATCCCAAAACCCTCATGTGTGAGATCCTGAAGACGAAAGTCTGAGCATTTGTCGCACTCGTGATCTTACCTAAAGCCAAGAAATTTTTTACCGATGTGCATTTGTGTGTGGGGGAGAGGGAAAATAAAACAATCATTATAGAGTATGCGAAGAAGTTTCGTGAAGGTATTTCCGCTTCCCCCCCCCTCCCATTATGAAATTTAGAAAATTGTGATAGGTTTGTCGCTTTTAAAGAGCAAGTAAATCAAAATTCTTATTTCAAAGAAATGAACACTCTTTAAAAAAAACGAAAGGAGAATTAAATTCCCTATCCTAAGTATTTAAAGCTGACATTATTCTATGGAATATCAAATGTAGCAATTTTTTTATTTTAGTCAGTCATAAATGGTTTTAAAAAGCAAAACAAACATCATATAGGTTACTATTTTTTCTCTTTGCTATTTTTACTTCTGATGTATATATGCTATATTTGATTCTAATTTGTTGTCCGAGAGAGATACATGACCACCGTATTTGCATGCCCATCACTACCACATTGTCAGAAGTATGTATTGCTTGATTTTGATGCTAAAGTAGTATAGGTTAATCAAATAGTGATTAATAAATCGAATGCGTCCAATGAGCTTTGATACAAAAGGTAACTACATTCCCATTATTGACCAGTACAATAAGCTTTAATACTAGCACACGAGACGACACATGAGCGACATTGATACTACATAACTGATAATTAGACATTTATGATAACTTGTAAGTGTTGCTGTTTCTACGAATGTTTCTCCTCATCTAAACTATAAAAATAAATTTCTTTCGTATTTTATACGCTGCCGTACTATTCATTCAACAAAGATAAATCTTTGCCAACTGATTTCTTTGAACCTAGAAAGTCCACGTTTTTGACATGGAAAACGAGTCGGACTGCCTAGATATCTGTTTGCTTAAGCTGAAGACGGTAAAATAAAAAATATTTTCTATCCTAGAGTATTGTGGATGGTAGGTCTAATGCCACTTGGTCTTACCAAGCCAGAATGAGTGGAGCTCTTTCGAATTAAGGCAGAAGTGTGCGCCTTTCGTTGTTAACGAGCACCATTAAAGGTGAAAGTAAGACTTTGCTTGAAAACACGCAACACATCCCTTTTTTTTAGGGGGCGGTCGAATTCGTTCATACACTCATTTTTTCATTCATACATCAACAAGTCAGAATTTATATCCAAATCAGAGAACGACTCATCCCTGATTCAGTACCACCAGAGGTATAATTTGTTATGGGAACTTGGAGGACTTTGCAGTCATGACCAATTTAACGAGCCCCAACTTCCATTAGCCAACACGGCGGTCTTTGGCCGAGAGGTGGACAGAACCCACTACCTTTCGATTGCGAGATTGACGCTCTACCACCCAGGCTACCGCAGCCCCATAAAGTATAGTTGAATTATAAAGTTTTAAAAAATTGAATAAATATTATTTATACACCTTCTTTGTGTATATCAATGGATATATTCATTATATAGTTCAGGGTGAAATTTGGATTCAATTTCAATAAATATGTTCATCATATTTTCGTGTGAAATTCTTTCAACCAAAAATAAACATAATCCTTTCTATCATTCCTAATTAAACAAGATAACTATTTCAAAATTTCAAAAGTATTTCCAAAACTATTTCTTCCACGGCAGCAATGCATCGGGTACCAGCTAATTTTTAAATAAATTTTGTATTTTAGGCAATGATAACATATTCGCCTTGACCAATCAACGACTCTATTCGATCAGATTCGATTTGAAGGCCGTGGATGGCGAGAAGAGACACGCCCTCTATGACAGTTTTTGGATTGATGATGAAACTAATAAATACACTTTACGCATTAAAGACTACAGCGGTGATTCAGGTAAGTTCTAACTTTTATTTATGACGTTACCAGTATGAATTTGTTAAAATACTTTTCAATTTAGATACAAGATGGTTCAAATTAAAGTATTCCTGTTTGGGACTTTATGGATTGGTGAATAATGAATGTAATGGCTTAATATTTAGAGAATATTCATATCAGACTATAAGAAATGAATTTATGGAAGAAACTAGTTGAAAGAAAGACCACTAAAGAAAATGAGGCACTGATACTGTATATAATGTAATGAAAATGTATCATGACAATAATAATGAAGAATAAAAGGCGAAGGTGTCAATAATTAACTTGATTATTACATTTTCTACACAAACAAATATCAGTTCTATAGAAATTTCAATATATTTCAACGCAAACGAAAATCATAACTCAAAGATATTTCATAGGTGCTTTTGCTTCAGAACAAACATGTGAAAACCGTGTTGCAGTATTAGCTGCAACTGCGTTAAACTAATTGAAGCAGAAATTGCGTACTTGCAAGACGGTCTGGGTGTTTTTTTTTCAGTCTGTCAGATTTACAATATTATCGCGTCAAACTTTATGTTTGAGATTACCACAAAGCCCCCCCCCCCCCCCCCCCCCCAAAAAAAAAGAAACGCCGGACTTATATTAACGTGGGAGACATATTGGGAAAAACACACATAATGCATTTCACTATGAAATGTCGTAACAGGAAGAGATGAATCTCGTGGCCAATGGGGGGAATCGCATTGTTTGGTTGGAATGTTCTTCTAATGAGATATTCATATGTGCGTGCCTCCTATTCACTAAAAAATTGGTAATGCCTGAATTAACTCCTATCCAAATTTTTGGCCAACCCGTCCCCTTTGTAAATGAATACAAATACTGAGGGTTGATTTTAGACTCTAAATTAAGCTTTAATAGTCATATTAAAGCAGCCCTTTGTAAAGTCACTGGTATGAGTGCTAAACTCTATAGCTTAATTTCTCCTCGGAGTAAGCTGTCGATTAGGATCAAGCTTCTGCTCTACAAGGCCATTTTAAGACCAATGCTGATGTACGGCTCTCAAATCTGAAGGGCCACGACAGTAACTAACATTAAGAAGTTGCAAGTTTTCCAAAACCGACAACTGAGGAGAATGGTTAAAGCTCCCTGGTACGTCACGTCCAAAATTATTCATAACGACCTCCAAACTGAACCTGTTTCGGAATTTATCAAAAGAACATCAATCAAGTTCTTCGAGAAATTGCCCCAGATTCGTAACGAGTTACTTCAATTGCCAGTTTACGATCAAACTGTGCCCAGCTCTAGAAAAAGACCTAGAGCTGCGATCGACGATTTGTATGTCAATTTTCCAACACTTAAAAAAATTGAGAACTCAATAACACTGTTACCAATCTGGTTGCTCATTAGCTTATCAAAATTTTTCACTGTTTAAACCCAGTTAGCTACGTCGAGATTCACGCGAAAAAAACCTTCTGTCAATTTTCTAAAATAAATAAAAAGATTAAATTCAGTTCTCATTGTTTTAAGGCAAGTGCAACGTAAATCCATTAATATTCTCGTTATCCCAAAAATAAACCTTTTATTTATTTTAAACTCATTAATTACAGCCAACATGATAAATCTTCATGACGTTAGAGCATTTATGCGCTCGTCCTAACTAAATCAATTTAAGTTTAACTTTTCCCCCACTATCACAAATTAAAGTTCTATTCAAAATTATGATGTGGAAGTGCTTGTGACCACTTTGTCACATCGCGGAACTCCGAAACATTACGATGTTGCCGTATGAGATATTCACAATGATAGAGAGCGGTGGAATGACCATATACTGCAAAAAGTCCCATTAATTTGCTGCAATTAAAGAACAAGTTATTGGTCCTTAAGGGGTGATTTCTTTAAAGAAAAATTGCCTAACTGAAAAATAAATATTTTTAAGTATTGCAAATCATTTCATAAAGTAATCTATATTTTAACATATGACTATACATTCATGCAATGAATATAGAGTCATTAGTTGAATTTGATAAGGATTCTCAATGAACCAGATACGGCAATCTGATGCGTTTACTGTTCGCTCGTGTAAAAGCGAATCTTCAATAAACAGGATGTTCCCCGGTAAATTCTGATCCACTTCCATTCTATTGTAAATACAAAACGCAAAAGGCTATATGAATAAAATTTCATACATAGGTTCAGCATATTTTAAATTCAGATTCTTTACAAAGCCACTGAGTCAAACTATCAAAAGTTTGGCTTTCAGTACTCAAATTAAAAAAAAAACAACTTCAATTCAAATTTAAAATACTTTCCGAAATCGTTATCTTGTATCTCTATAATGATTGTTATCTTTAATTTTAGTTAACATGCGGTTTAACTACACTTTCATAGAATAGCACTAATAATATTGTGGCGCTGGTGTGGTTAGGAAATTTGGAGTGGGGTGCCAATTTAGGTTTTGCCTTAGTCATCTGAGCCCGGTTCAAAATTACAAGATCTACCAAAATAATCCTAGCATTGCTTTGAAACGGGACCTTAATATAACCGAACTAAAATATTGAGAAAAATATTTAAAAAAAAAAAATGAATATATATTTAAGCCGCAACTTTTTAAATCTACAAATTTAAAATATTCTATTGCTTTAATAGGGGATTCAATGACTGCATCCCATAACAACCAGAAATTCTCTACGAAAGATCAGGACAACGACTCCAACAAAGGTGGCAGCTGTGCTGAATCGTACAAAGGCGGGTGGTGGTACGGCGCTTGCCATTTGTCCAATTTGAATGGTCTCTACCTGAGAGGAAAGCATGAGAGCTATGCGAATGGAGTGAACTGGAACAGTTGGAGGGGTTACCACGAATCCCTCGACACTACCGAAATGAAGATACGCCCCAAGGATTTCAGGAAAAATTTCATCAAAGTCGATACTCCACGAGCTTTATAAATTAGTACAGTTTTTTTTTAAGAAAGAAAGGCTGTTTGAAGCATGAACAAAGTCCCAAGTATTATAATTTATATTTTAATTTGAAACCAGTTTTACATGATTTTCATCGCATCAGTTTATGAAGAAAAAGAAATAAAACTGATCGGGGATGTTGATTTGTTGGTTGTAATTAACTTTATAACTGATCTATATCAAGATTTTTTAAGCATTTCTGTAAAACGTATTAAAAAATGAAAATACAATATATGCAAGTGAAACGCAATGTTTTAATGAACCACTTGTTAGCAGTATTAGCTTTTAAAGGTTCTCTCTTTTTTTCTCTTTGAAATGCTTTTCATCCTTGTACTAATTCTGATTGGAATGATATATGTATGCTGAGGTTACACTGATTTATAATCTCCTGAAATATGAAATGATCTTCATCATTTTTTTACACAAATTGAACGCGTAGTTTCATACGGAATTTATATTCATTAATAGGAATATCTTCAGATGACATCTCTGTGATCCAAGATCCTTTAGATTTTCAGATGACATTCTGGTGCTTCAAGATCACTTTGTTTCGTTGTTGATATCCTGGTGCTGTAAAGTCACTTTGACTCACATATGATACTGTGCTGCTCCAAGGTCTATTTGACTCGTAGATGATGTCACTCCTACTTTACATCACAATTCATGTATTTGACATCAAGTGTGATGCACGAGTTAAAGGATGCTACACTTTCTTCATATCACAATGCATGGATTTGACTAAATCAAGTGGGATCTGGTAGTAGTCTAACGACCAAGGTCGTCTTGACTCGCAAACGACACTCAGGTGCTCCAAAGTGCTTCGATTCGCCGATGGTAAACTGGTGCTCCGAGGTCGCTTTAACTTGCTGATGACGCTATGCCTTTTTTGCATCCCAATTCAAGGATTTGGCTTCATCAAATGAGGTCGTAACCCTTACTACAGCTTAAAATTTACTTACAATTAAATTTTTTTTCATTTAACATTGAAATTTTGTTAATAATGTTCTTATATTCAAACACAATGTTATATTTTAAACCAATTTCACTAATCTGAATTTGAAACTTTGCTTTTTCAATTTGTTATTTAAAAATACCTATATAGAATCAATATACATAAAATGATATCAAATCTTAACTTTATATACATTTTTAATACATGTCACTAATTCAAATCTTTTTTAAATAATCCGAATTTAAAACTTTACTTTGTCACTTCATTTTTTCAGAATTTGTTACTTAAAACTATTTATATAGAGCCTACATGCATAAAATCATTTTAAATTTTAACTTTCTATTTTCTTTAATACACGACGTTGGAACAAAATCTATTAAAAATAATCAGAATTTAAAATTTTACTTTTTCATTTTGTCCCAAATTGTTATTTAAAACTACTTATATAGAGATTACATTAAAATCAATAAAATTAGATCTGATTTCGGAAATTGGGAAAAGCAGAACTTCTCCGAGACTTTCATTGTCTAAGAGTCCGAAGAGAACTTAATTCGGTGCTGCCGCTGTCTATCGAACCTAGGCGGTGACTAAGCTTATTATTTGTCTTGTTACCGAATAAATTAATAAACCATCGCTAGTAATCCCTGCAAAACCTTCTCGCACATTCTCGAATAAACGTTTTATACCAAAGAGCGCCTTGCATGACTTTGGTATGTAATAGTTACAAGATATTAACCTTTGGCGTGAATTTAGTACTTTTATACCATCTATCTTGTCATCTTTAACGAGGCTTTTTTTTTTTTTTTTGCAATTTTTACACTAACGTGTGGTTAAGAGTATCCGAAAATCGAATCTATATTTTAGATGCTTTTTTTTCCAGTCGCTTGTTACAAAAATTTATTAAAAAGTTACATTTGTAGTCACAAAATCGCATAGCAAATTTGATATATTTAAATCACTGCGTTTTTGAATTTTCTCATTTGCAAGCTTCTGAAAATACAAGCCTTTTTTGGATTTGGATCAAAATTCAACTCTGTAAATATTAAATATATGTGTTGAATTTTATCGATCCAGCTCTCTTCGTTTCGTAGTTATCGTGTTAACTTATATTCGAACAGCTGGACAGACAGACTTTCTTTGAACGAATTTTGCACAAATTTTTATATAAATCTTCAATTTAATGTGAAGACCATGTATCAAAATTCACTTATCTAGTTGAAGGCATTTTTTAGCTCTCTTTGTCACGAAGAAAGAGACCCATAGACTTTTTCCCAAAATGTGTTTTTCAAACTCATGGAGGTCTAAACGTGGATTTGTCAAAATCTCGTGTTCACATTTTTCGACGATTTCTATACGTTGTCTATATTATACATACGAGAAAATAAAACAGCGAAATTCTTTAAATTATGAAATATTTTTGCAATATTAATACTCTGCGCTTCACCATTGCTTGCACACGGTGAAGAACAGTAATATTTTAGACAAAATGAAACACTAATGAATGGAGTTTGTTTGTTTGATTAATTGTTTGCTTCTGTTTTGCCTTTAAAGTTGGAATTATTTAAAAGAAGAAATATCAAACAGGATTATTAACTAACACTTTTCCAGAGTGAAAGAAAATTTTGCTTTTACTGTGGGAGGATTTAATTAGTGAATAATGAGAAGTGCTTGGATAATTTTTTGGGTGGATGATACAAGAAAGCAAGGAGACAAAAAAGTTATAAGTGGGTAGCGTTTTTCTTTTAATTGTGCTATAGATAAAAATGTTTAGATAAAACCTTATTTGCTAATCTTTTTAATATTTCTTCAGTTGAAGTAAAAGAAAATAATATTTGATTTTTTTTTTTCAGTAAAACGATTAAAAGTGTGAGATTAATCAAGATGGAATCGGTTTTTCTTGTAATAAACTGGTTTAAAAACAAGCGTTATAATAATATATGACAAAAATTTTATGACAAAATTTTAAAATGATCATTTGAAGCGTAAATTTCCGAACAGATTAATAATACAGGAACGTGTTGAGACATTTTGCGGCAATAGGCATTACATATACCATGGTTCCTCATTTAATAAACTGGTCAACTGAATTTATGTTACATCGCATTTTTAACTTAATCAACATGTTAGTTCTTTACTTTAAGTTAATTAACACTTTAAGAAAATATTTATGTTTTATTATTCATTGTGATTCAAGACTGCATGGAAATGGAATCCATATTCGTACGCAGTTATATTTAATCCGATTTCTGGTGCTTTAATTAATGCTACAGTTAAATTAATATGATGAAACAGATAGACACCAGTTAAATTATTGCAATAAAATAACTAATTATATTTAAAAGAATTTTGTATTAAATATTTTAAAATTCATGGAATTTGTATTTTTAAGCAGTATCACGAATAAATGTCAACATATCATTCTTTACAATAAAATAAAAATGGTATAAAATTCTTTGTCTATTATTGTTTTATCTTATGCATTCGATAATTTGTAAAATCTGTATATGGTGATGTTGCACACTTATGTTGTATTGTTGCAACATTAAGAAAGGGCTTAAATAGTTTTCAATAAAGTACGATATGTTTGACGCAGTTATTGATATTTAGCATAAACAGGACAATGTTGAAAAATTTACATAAAATCTTAAAAAACAGTAAATATTTAATGAATAAGTCTCATATTTTTTTAAACAGTTCATTTTTAATCTTTAATTTATTACCATAGCAAATCTTAGTAATTAGCGAACAAAATTTCCCCTTTTAGTTAAAGTTGCATTATTATATAAAAATGCAAAACATTAATTTAAATAAAGAGCCTATTCAAAATTGAATGAGGTAACCGCGTTTTCATATGGAAATTTGAATAGTTCTTTTATTCCATAACATAACATAACTCTTCTATGTATCTTTCTAATGGTTAAAATGTTAACTAATTATCCAAAAGAAATCAAGTTCGGTATTCATAGCAAAATATAAAGGGTGCATCAAGAGAAAGGGGAGGATAAGTGGAAAAATATTAAATTTAATTTTTAATAGATAATGTAAGGTTTAAATCCTTTTTCTCATATTCTAATGAGAAAATTTAGACTTCCAATATTGCGTAATGTTATTCAAGACTCTATAGTAGTATACAGTGATATATATTCATTACTTAACAATATTAGAGTTTTGAAGAAAATTGCATAATAGCATGAAATTTATGGTTCAATATCATAAAAATACTACAATTTAGATTGTTACAATATACTGAGGCAAATATATCGGAGTAATAAAATGAGATAATATTACTTATGCTAATTTTAGGATATAATATTACTCTATTTATTTCTTGATCCCTCAGCTCAAAGCAACCTAATCAAAATTGCTTATCTGTAATCAATCACTATATCCAACCAGATGAAAGAAGAATAGGGCTTCGAATAAGATTAAGAATGGATCTGCGTCATTTATATTCTCAAGCAAATGCTTCTCCGCTCTTCCTATTTGCGCTTCGGGATAAACTAAAATAAATCCTTTATTTATTTACTAGCTATTGCCTGCGACTTCGTTCTTGATGTGCATATATGAGAACTGAAGGTCAGATCAACAGTCCGCACTGGCTGTCTAAAATCGTTGCTTTGAGTGTCCTACAGGCTGTGGTTAAACGCCTATATACTCACTCGTCCCATACTATTAACTTGCACTGGTACAAAAGGATTCCCCGGCCACTGTTTTTGGTGATGTTGCATGTTGAGGTATCTTCGCTTGCAAAATTAAGTGGTAATTTGAAAACGAAATATACAGTCTGATCACCACTAAGCAAAGTTGTAACAATGCCAGCGGAAGCTACAACCAGAGCTGTATCGCGGCCCTTGCGGATTTGGGCTAGCAGAAGATTCAGCACAAACGTCTTATCCGTATCCCCTAGTGCGACAAGAAAGAATATTCCCCCTTTTACATTATTTGCTCGGTTTAGAATCGTTTCATAGACTTGACGCTGCTGGAAAGTAATCGTAATATGATTTCATTGACCTGCACACTAAAATAAAGGTGTCGTAATTTAGCTCCTTCATAACTTCGTTTCTACCCCTGGAAGGGGTAGGAGCGAAGTGAGACATTTTCAAGATATAGAAATCATTTTATCCTCTGTCTGTACCAAAGTTCTGTTTATGATTAGATCATAGTGGTTGTTATATCTTCTGATAAAGCGTCCTTGTATTTATAACACTGCTGGAGGGGTTTGATAGTCCGCAAGTGCTCACTATAATTGGAAACAGATCTTCTAGCTACTTTTATAGCCAGAGCTTTATTACTTCTCTTCAAAAGATTGGAATTATGCTTTCTGCGCATTCCAAAATCTATCAAATAATAACAAATAAAAAAAATTAAAGCTAACCTAAAAGCGTACATAAAAAGTATAAACATACACAATATATATATATATATATATATATATAAAACATAAATACAATAACAAAAAAAAGAAACACAACTAACCTAAAAACATTTTATTTACATTGTATACACGAAATAAAACAAAATAGCAAATCAATCCATGTTTCTTTAAAATCAATTTTATTTATCTATTAAGATTGAGATTGTATCAACAGTATATTACACATAATTGTTAAACTTTTAATTTAAATGAAAACACATTGTTCAACAATTACTCATAAACTTTCAACGACAGTTTGCTTTACCCTAATACCTGACTTTCCTACTCCAGTTGGGGAAAAGCAATGCAGATTATATTTTTTATTTCCTTTATTCTATTTTATTTTAATGTCAAAGTACTTCAGAATGAATCCGAAAGATTGATAAATTAACAACATTTGATTTGAAATACATCAAAGACTAGGAAAATAAACAGAAACATTTGAAAGTTTCGCTTGAAATTCTTCTACCCCTAACTTAATTACTGTTGTAGGAAAAAACTCCAGCCTTACTCATCTTTGGCGGGATTTGACCTCAGCTTTTAAACGCGAAAGCTAGTTTTTAATTAATAAAAAATTTACCACTCAATTAACCAGAATAAAAAGTAGCCTTATTCTATTCCTTACCTATCTTATCTATCCCTGTGCTACATTTCATCCGATTCCGTTCCGCCATTCTGGCGTGATTGAGTAATGAACATCCATCCAAACTTTCACATGTATAGTATTAGTATAGATTTACTGTTCAGAGTTATAACTTTTGCTGTAAGCATTAGTTGGCATTAAATAAGTTCATTATTTCAATGGAAATTACTATTTTGCCGATGGAATTACTATTTTGCCTATTTATGAGGCTTCATCAATATTTATAAAAAGTTGTTTAGACTTCCATAATGATGAGCGAAAAAATAAGTAGTCAGGATTAAAAATTTGATTTTTATCAGAAAATTGAAATACATCTTTATCATTGATTGCTTTTATTATAGCTAACAAATAAAAGCATATTCATAGAAAGGAGGTATACAAACTAAGTAATGATAATACAAATTAAAAGTGTAGCATATGCATTTCGAAATACAGTATTCTCTCATCATCAAGTTTCATATCTCAAGAGCTAAAAGAGTACAAATTTATTTTACAAAGATTTTAATTAAACGTTTTTTTTTAATCCAGGGGTAAAATATAAATAAATAGAGAATATTAACGTAATCAATCTTATTTAAATTTTATTTATTCATAAAATGATTCATAATATTATCTATAATTCGAAAGGAAAAACGTTTAGGTAATTTTGAGCAGAAATTTCAGATCACCAATTCGCAAATTGCACAGACTAAAGGTGAGTTCACACTAGGCTAATTATTGTGCGCAATAGAAGATCATACCTACCTCCGGAAAATCACGTAACCACAACGGCAAATGTTTATCCTTAAGCTGGTTTAAGGCTTGTCTTTTAAGAACCCACCTTTAAGGTGGGTTTAATTCCAAATATAAGAAAAAGAAAAATTTTATTATCTTCTGTAAACCTTATTTCTATATCATTTATAAATCTATCAATTAAACAAAGATAGAAAAACTATTAGCAAAAATTTTATTATTTTTACTGAAAGATGTAAAAAAAAAAATGGATACAAAAGTCTTCAAACTATAATGAATATTTTAATTTATTTGTAAAAAGCGATCTTGTCCCAAATATGTTTTCATTTTGAGGTTTTTAGATATACTCCATAAATATAGTTCACAAATTAAGCAAAAATTGACAAGTATTTAAAAGATTCATGTTTAAAGTCAGTATATACTTTTACAATAAAATAATTTATGTGAACATTAAAAACTATACAAAATCTATTTTATTTTGATAGTTAGTATGTATTATTACTCCTACTGAAATTAATAAATTGCAAAACATTAGCAAAGTTCCAGTTAAAAAGAGTTTTTTTATTAAGTTCCGAAAAAATTTAAATATTTTTCCGTTCAAAGTACTTAGCAATGATTTGACATGTTATGAAATTTTTTTGTAACTTTATTAAATTGTTTTCCTTATTGAGGAATTAAGTACTTAATTAATATATCTAAATCACAAATACAAAAGACAAATGTTTTTTAAATTTTAGTTGTTTGAATGTTCAAGGAATGCTTTTTAATAACATAAGTTATTGAAAATATATGGATATATGATTTTAGTTATGAAAAAATAAATATTAAGACTATTTTTTTAATATGTCTAGATAAAATTTTGTAATAGTTAATAAGAGTTTTGGAAAATGAATTAGATTTCTTAATACTATATATTATTTTTAATATATATATTTTTTAAATAAATAAATGTAAATTTATCTTTTGCCCCTTATTTTTTGCAGTTTACATGTAATATTAATCTGGAACACATATACAGCAGTAAAGATCAAATCCTAAAGCTTAAATTCAAGAAAAATAAAAACTACAATTTATTAAAAGTATTTATTTGCGTTTGTTTCTTCTCATTTTTATTTTGATATGACTAAAAAAATTAGCTACGGAGCCACATATTCTGATAACGTTTACATATTTATACGTTTAAGGGCATTAAATAGTCATCTTCCCATACGTAGTTGACGGGAAAGTAACAAACATTCAGTTACAAGTTTCAATAACTGTATAAATTATCTAATAAAGCCACGAAAACTATAGAAAAAAAGAAGTATTTATTTGCTTCATCATATTATGGGCACCTATGTTCATATAGTTTTTATACTTCTGTGCATAAACAATATTAGCTGCTTGTATTACCCTTTTATGTTTAGCCTATATTTGAGGTTGCATCTTGATTCTCGCCAAGGTGTGATCGCGGTTGATTGCTAAGCTGTTTGCAAACAAAAATCGCCAATTTTGCCAAAGGAGACCCTCAAGTATATTTTTACAACTTGTATTACTAGTTTCATAAATAAGAAATATAAACGTTTTCCATGATTGAAACAGTTTTCTGTTTGGTTTGAACTGATGTTTCCGAACACACAAATATTTAAAGGATAAAATTATATTAATAAAAATTAGATCGCTATAATATTAACTCGTTACTTCCATAGAACTAATGAAAGATGCGTGCCAAATAAGCGATAATTACACAATTATAAGTGTAAAACATTGCCAAAAAGATGTCGAGGCTTAAACCAATCGAGCACTTCGGCAACCTTTCCCATAAAATTAAGATGGAATCACACGAGGCTAATTATTGCGCGCTTGCGCGCAATAGAAGATCACGCCTACTTCCTGAAAAATCACGTGACTACAACGGGACAATGACAAATTGTCCCGTTGGGACAAACATTTCGCACTGTAACGTTGTGGTCACGTGATTTTCCGGAAGTAGGCAAGATCTTTTATTGCGGTCAATAATAAGCCTCATGAGAACACACCTTAAAGGCCTTATCACTCTGCGAAATAACGTCCGCAGTTTTCGTCAGCAACGACAACGAAAGTGACGTCACTTCCAAGTTTCACATGATTAGTTGAAATTCGTTTGCAGACAATATTTCCGTCACTATCGTCGGCATTTTCAAGCTGGTTAAAAAAAGTTGTCGATGAAGAAAAACTTGCTAGGCCGGTTCTTGAGGTTAGAAACGAGAAACTGCTGACGAAAAGCGCGAACGATATTTTGCCGTGTGTAATTTGCGAACTCGCTTTCAGATCCGGATCCAAAAGCAAGCGACGCATCACAGATAACGATTATTTGAAATGAAATCGATAATGTAATTTTTTTAATTACAACTAAAAAGCTAATTTTTGATAAATAGAAATTCAAATCATCTTTTCTTCAGTTTACAAATTCTTCGATTAGAATTATTATGTTTCGGGACTTTTACAAAATTAGATTTCACACTTTCTTTTTGAATTGAAATGAAAACACCGTTGTTTGTTTCAACAATGATCCAATAAGAAAAAAGGAGCTAAATTTCGAATTAAAATCAATGCATTGGGGGGTTTGTGCAATTTTATATTTGACTGATATTTTGGTAAGGCCTTCATTTTTTAAAAAGAGAAATATAATTGCCACATTAAAATATCTTTCAGATTTTCTCTTTACAATCTCAAGTTATTAAAGTTCTATTGGTTGTATATATTGAAATTTGTAACCTAACATAATGTTTTACTCTACTATTTTTTTTTTTTTTTAGATCTTAAGATTTTTTTTACAGTTCATTGGAACACATATTATAAGTCATATAATAAAATGGGATATTATTACATATAATAAAATGGGATTCAACTTAATATTGCAAATAAACATAAAGCAAAGGCACCTGTTATTAATATTTGAAAGATTAAAATAAACATGAAGTCGTTTCAAATTTGGCTTTATTTTAGAATCCCGTTAATGGGCCACCGATTTCAATCAGTGTCTAGTCTCCATTGGGTGATAACAAAATGTATATTTTTAATGTAATGCATATTTTTTAACATTTTGTATCAATGATCAGTTTACAGAATTCATTAAGTAGATAACTCAAAATTTTATCTATTTAATTGTGCCCTATTATGTTAATGAGCTTCAGATCTTTGTCAATAATGTGATTTTCCAAATGATCAGTTTCCTCAATTATTAATCCAAAGTGCTCTTAAATGGATATTTTATAAGGTTTCAGTATTTATGCTCAATATGATTATTTATTTTTAATTTGTAAAAAAATTACATTTTTTAAGATATTTTTTTATGAATAATAGAAGGGTACAATTGTTTATAGGGTAATCAATAATTGGATTGAAGCATATCAGTTATTGATACTCCTGATGGTGTCAAGCATCTCATATTCTAAGCAGCATTAGTTAATAATCACAGATGCCATGCTACAAATCAACTCAGATCTCCTAAAGGATCTAATATCTTATCATTAAACCCTTTCAAAAGGTCTCACAGTTAGTCTAAGATCCATGAAAAGATCATTAAGAATTGTTATAAATTTGCTAAGCATAGTCTCTCATAGTTTACCTCAAAAGGTGGGGGAGGGGAGAAGATTAAATTAGAAAAAGCAACAGTGAAAAAAAAATGATGCAATCATAAGAAAAAGATATCATAACTAAAAAATCAAAAAAATTGTCTGAAAGTTTCGATGAATGATGATGATCAATTCACATGATCAATTTGATAGGAACAGTGTGAATAAAATTGGTCATAATCAGGACATGAATGGAAAAACTTGGAAGTTAGTTTCAGCAGGAATGAGCATCAAATTTTTATCAAGTTTTAAAGATTTTAGAATGTGAAGTGACTGTTAGTATTCTGATTACTAGCAGTAAGTTGATGAAAATAAGATACTAGTCAAAGAGTAAGACATAGTTATTAAAGTCTCTAATGCTTAGAAATTTCTGAAATCTGAATTTTATAACCTAATTTTTTAAATATTGATTGAAATATGCCAAAGTATATTTATCAATTTAAAAATTTGCCTGGGTAATTTTCTTTCTTAAACCATTTTTTAATATTTAGATTTGTTAATAAGTTTTAAAATGCTCAGTTGCTCTTGTGTGGGCATTTTATTTAAAATAAATTTATTTGGGGTTTGAATATGGTGTTCTTTCCTTTCAATTAATTTTTCCTGTCAGCAATTGAGGAAAAACTTGCTATTGCTTTTCACCTCAAAAAATAGATGAATTTTATAATTTTTACAAAAATTATTAGCAAAATATGTAAAACAAACATTGGCATGTATGAAATATTAGGATAAATTAATAAAAAAATTATTGAGAAGAAATAATCTTATTACAATGTTAATAATTGAAGATTTTTCACTAAATGTATCAGTGTAAGAGGAAATGAATTGGAATTCATAAGAACTCAAAATTTTTTTTTTACCTGCAATATAAAAATTACAATCATATTATCAGAGAAAAAAAAGTAAATAATTTTAAACTGCTGACAAATTTCTCATAATATTTATTATCTGAGGTTTGCTAACCGATTTTCACTACATTTTTGGAAGAAAAAAAATCACAATTCTAAGGGCATCAAAGTTTGTTAAATATAGTAACTAAGATATTAATCATATTTTATGTAATTTATATATGGCTTGGCCTATGGCATCTTGGAAGCATATACAACTTTCTGTACATTTTCTAGAGTTAGTGGGTAGATTTTTACCGAATTATTTTTAGTAACATGATTTCCAGGTTTGATTTCAAGTGTTAGATCTTCTTTCTGGAAAAATTTGATATATTTTGAGTTTTATTATCATTCTCTTCAGTGACATGACTTCCGTACAGTCCTGTTAACTTTAAATCTAATTTGAATGCTTCTTCAAGATAAATAAAATCCCTCTCTCTATCATTCATCCAATCTTGAAATGGAGTAAAAAAGTCTGAATACATATTCATTATATTAAGTCATATAATATTTTGAATTCAATAACAATGTTGAGCTTATACTAGATACAGTTTTGATATGCAAACATCTAAAAATTAACTATACTTTCTATTGAACGCAATACTTAATGGAACTACTTATTTTGAAAGTTGATAAGTAAAAAAAAAAACTGAAATGCTGTATAATTTGTAATTAGTTTGGTGTAAACAATTTATTTATTTATGTATCATTTTAAAAAAACAGTAATGCTTTCTTAAATTTGGCTGATAACGGAAATTGTGGAGTAATAATGAAATCTCCACTGTTATTACAAGATCTTGAAGCAAGAAAAAAATAGACTTGTACAACTTTAAAAATAAAACTGTTCAGGGTTCCCCCCTTCCCCCAAAGATTTTCTATTGCACAAGGCAGAGATTTTTTTTTAACTTGATGCAAATTATTTTCTGTATTTTTTCTCTTTCAGGTCTTGACATTTTTATTAAATTTTCACACTTTATAAATTTATGACTGAATATTACCCATCAGAAGTTGCACGATTGGTCTTGGGTAAGATTTTAAATATTTATCAGATAAATTTTGAAGATTGAATTTGTAATTAAAATTCCTTATTATGAACTTTTCCTTTTATTATATTCAAAAATTGTATTTGTAATGATTATTATAATTTTCATATTTTTGCATTCCTTCCATAAAAATGTGAATTATTTACTTAAAGTTTAAAAGATGATTATTGGTTATTAAGAGCCATACCTTTCAAAGGCTAAATTTGTCTGATATAATCCTTTCCTTCCATTTTGTACTTCAGATTTATTATTTTCTGTACAATATGCTTGTAAGTATTCTATTTAGTTAAGTAAATAAAATGGAAATTTGATTATAGCTATAAAATTTTTAAAAAAAGGTACTTTGCATTAACCAAATAATGTAGAATTCCATCAAATTTCTTTTAACCATAAGTGGAATGTCATTTACTTCACTTGGGCAGCATTTGCATCCAGGTAATGGAAAAGTACCCCCCCAAAAAATGTTATATAAAGATAAATAAAGAATGAGCATTATGTTCTTTCCATCACAAATATTAGTTAATGCTTTCACTTCTCTCTAAACTTGATAATTACAAAAATGTTCTCTATTTAAAAGTTTTACTTCTGCGCCATTTCTTTTTAATGTTGTCACAACCATGTAACAAAGGTCTGATTGGAGAGAAATGCAAAATATATATAATCTCTCCATAGTTAAGAAGTTTTCTGGAGGTTGAACTTTTGGAGATATTTTCAAAATATTGAAATGTATTTTTTAATGTATGAAAATTATTATATTTTTCAAAGGTAAAATAAGTTTTTTTTAATAAAATAATTAGAAAATTTATAAATTTTAAATTAAGATATTTTAATGCCTCCGGACTTTTTAGAAATAAGTATTTGAAATTACTCTTGATATTGGGTTCTAATAGTTTAAAAATATTTTTAAATGAATATTACTTTTTTTATAAATTAATATTGTAATCTAATATTTTGTAATTAAATTGCGAGACAGGTAATAGAATATTGTTCTATTGTCTCCATTTTTTATTCACTTTAATTGTGCCACAATTTTGATTAATTGACAAAAGTTTGTTAATGCAGTATTATTCTATTATAATTAAAATAATGTTTTATTTCATTAATATTACATTTAGGTTATTTAAAAGAAGCAAATTGTCCTAAAACATGGGATACATTTTTAATTGAAAGCATCGATCTTCAAGAGCACTATCGATTACTGAAATGTGGAAAATCATGTTCTACAAATATAGAAGGAAAGTCACTATTGGAAATTCTTCGTGAATATTGTTATTTTAAAGGTAACATACTAACAGCTTTTACACTCAAATTTTTATCACTCTGATAATCATATTAATATTCCACATATTCAATTATCTAGATTATGTTAAAAGAAAAAGGAGGAATGAATCTAATTCAAGTAATTACAGTTTAAATTATTTGTATCCTGATGCAAGTTCAAGCAACGGAAATTCAAATGCTTCCGGTTCTGAAAACTTCAAAATTCCTCAAGCTGTGAGTTTATAAGTTTACTTAAAAATTCATCTAAACAAATATATATTTATAATGCATTAGAAAAATTTTTATTAATATATTCCTGTTTTTCTTCTGAATATTCTTTTTTGCTTAAAAGCTATTTCTTGTTGATTGTAAAAATTGCCCATTATTTTTATTTTGCTTTTAATTGCCACTATTTTATTTTGCTTTTTATAATATGTTGCTTAAAGTTCAAGGTCATGGTTTTGAAAAGTTTTCATTTATATTTTAAATTATAGTAATATGTCTTCTTTCCAAATTTAAATAAAATGCTATTACACTTAGAGGAATATACCTTTAAAATGAATATATAATATAAAAACCCTATAAACTGAGCTATAAAATGTAAAGATAAATTAATGAGATCATGAGTCAATAAATGGAAATTAAATAAAGGAAGAACATTTAGAAAAAGCATTTTTTTATATATATAAAATTGAGATAATTTTTTGAAATTCCGTTTAAGTATTGATTATAAAGATAGAAATAAATGTTCAAATTTTATGATAGTATTTGCATTATTTTTTGAAACTTCGTTTGGAATAAAAACTATGGCTATCAAAAAATTGCTTTTTTTTTTTTTTTTTTTTTTTATGAGTAGAAATGCAGCAAAAGGAAAACAAATCAATATTTAAAAAATATTTCTACAATTTCAAATGATGTCATACTAACAGTTTCAAAATATTTGTGAAAATTACATTTGAAAAAAAAACTTACTCTCGTGAAACATGAAGAAACAGGAATTGTGAGTATAATGATTATAATAAAATGAACTCTGGCTTGAAAATAGAAACAAAATACTAAATGCAAATTTTCACTACTTTATTAAATTAAATTTCAGATTAATATCAGACTCTGTTCTTGATTAAGGCACTGTATTCTATACATTAATCACTTTGCTAATTCTGCGTTCAGTAGTGATTAATGAATCACTCAAATGAACTGTAGATTTCTGAACAATATATGAATTAAACTAATAGTATTTAGATGTGAGGAAATAATTCTCAAATATGTACTTCAACTTCTTCAAGATAAGATTCTTTGAATTAGGGAACTTTTTTTTTTTTTTTTTTTTGAAGAATTGGTTCAAAAATTTAGAATGAAAATTAGTAAAATCAATTTTGAAGGTTGCTTAGTTGCTAGAAATATGTTCTTGTTACTATTCCAATAGCATTAATTTCGATTTCCTATTCAGTTTCACCTTGATTTCATTGAGGAATATGACAAATATGAAACCATTTAATTTGGAACATTTGATTCATGCACTTACACATTCTGGCATTCATAACTTTAGAAAAAAAATGTACCTATCTGTTAACAGATAGATTCTAAAACAAATTATGTTGAAGCACTAAAAAGTGTTTTCTTGGAAAAAGTGACTTTTGATTCAAAAACAAAACTGTATGAAAAGGGACAAATCACTTTTTATTCAAAACAGGCAGAACGATATTAAGAAAAAAACTTTAAACAAACAAAACTATATTCAAAACAACAAGGATTCATTATTTTTGCAAAAGCATTTTGCTTTATTTCATGCAAATATTTAGATAACTAAGGCCTGTTATATATAAAATAAATAACGAAAACTACTGTGGGTGAAATGCAATTAATATAGCTTCATATCTCACTAAAAACTGATTTCATCAGTTTCAAATTTTCAAAAAATTTATTGAAGAATTTCTTTTTTTTTTTCTTTCAATCTCCTTTGAAAAATTTCTTTCGATTTTGCACTTAAAATTGAAAGATCCTATTGTTATAAGAACAACCTTAAATGATATTTTCAAGTTTTTATATAAATTCCAAAAGCTTAAATATACAGCTTTGAAAAGTTTCTCAAAGAATTATTGAAGCATATGCTCCTCTCTGTAAAAAAGCAACGACATTAATTAGTGAGATATCATAATTAAGATGTAAGCTCTTCACCTCTCAGTGTAAAAGATATCTTAAATTACGTCTCTACAAAAAAATAAAGTTTATGAGATACAAATTTTGAAAATTAAAGGCATTCATTAAAAAATATATATTAATTTGCATTAAATATTAGCATATTATTTTCAGAAAAAGTGTAAAAGTGTAGTATGATTTTAGTGCACTGATATTTCAGATTGCTTTTCTTTATTTTTGTGTATTTTTAATGAAAAGACAACTTAAAGCTTAGCACCTTTTGCAAAAATGTCAGAATAAAAAAAGAAGATATGTAATAATCAATTTAATGATGCATAAATTTTAGTTTAAAGTTTTAAGACCTTTAATGGAAAATATTTTTCTTTTTTCAAGATGTGGTAGTTTTTTAAAAAATGAATTTAGATCACAATTTAGTTTGGAGCTGCATATTGCTAGTATGAAAAAGAATTTGGGGATTGAAAAGTGGGGGAGATAATTGGTCACACAATAAGATAAGATAGCCATATAGATTACAAGCCAGTCTCCCCACTCATTTAATCCTGTGGCCTGGGAAGGAAGGGTAGAGAAAAATGCTCATTTCTTTTTTGGACATTCTCTCTTGAAAAACTGATATTTTTTCAAAATAATTTTTTGACAAGTAGTAATAAATTTTTGAGAAATCTTACTCAGAGTAATTAGCCACTCAGAGGGTTAAGTTTGCTAACATATCCTTTTTCTATGTTTAGAAATACTTCATTTTTTTTAATAGGATGCAAAATTGATTTCTGTCATTTTTTTTTGTTGTTGTTTTTTTAAGATACTGATATATTAACTAAAATGCTACATAACTGAAGTTACATTTTCTTATTTTACAGACTTTGATTATAGCATCTTAGCTGCCATTAAATAAGAAACAAGTTAGTAAAAATAATTTTCTAGTAAGAAAATTCTTGTGAATTTATCAACTATATCAGTGCATCTGGAATTTTTTTTCCAACCTATTGTTTGAATTTGAAACACACACACACACACACACACACATATATATATAATATTCTTTAATTAATTTATTTTTTTACCTTTACAAAATTTTCTTTGATTCCTCAATTGTAAAATAAATATATTTTTTAATGAGTTCTTGAATAATTACTAGAAGGAAATAAAATTGTAATTAGTGTGCAGAAATTTTGAAATAAGTCAACAAATTATTTCTTTAAGAATTGGCAACCCTTATATTTTAAGATGCAACTTCAAATTGGATTACAAAGTTAAGAAAAACTGGGCCACATGAATAAGATTAAGTGAAGCAACTGACATTAATTTTATTTGTTGAATATATTTTCCTGTCCCGTATTATTTGTTTTAAGTCTGCACAAAACTTATACTATAGCATTTTATTTTAAGTCTAAATGTTTCCAAATTTTTATTCCAGAATAATACTGAATCATGCCATAATCTTCGAATTCATCAGACTTCTCAGTCGCAAGCCATTGTTTGTTTACCAGAAAGAGGAAATCGATCACTAAGGAGTACACAAACATATGTATCCCCTTCTACTAGATTGCATTTATCCAACCATTTGCAAAAAATTTGTGTAAGAACATTAAATTTTGGTAAGTCATTTGAAAATAAGTTAAAAGATTTTTTTAATGTCTGCAAATTTTAAAAGCTTATATTTCCAAATAGTATATCCTAAAAGAAATCTCTGCCACCTTTATGTATAGAAACCTTACTTGATGTAATCACAATTACTATTATCATTTTTTTATTGTTATCAAATTCATTTAACGCTGATAATACAAATATTTTGATATAATTTTCTTGTGATAGTTTTATTTTAAAGAAATTGATTTGATTATTTCTAAATATATTAAAAAAGATTCACACTCATAGAAATATATTATAGCTTATTCTAAGGATTTTGAGTTGGGTCAACTCTTATGCAGAAACAATAGATATTTCTTTCAAGTCTGTTATTTAAAAACAGTATCATTAGCAATAAGCTTCAGTACTCTAAATTTAATATATTTTTCTTTTTTTACTCTTAACATTCCATTAGGCACACCTTATCTGGCAAATACATTATTAAACTAGATGATGCAATATTTGAGGGGTTTTTTTTTTGTTAACTGTAATTTAAATTTATTTTGGAAAATATATACTGTGTTTTTGCTTATTTCTATTTTAAATTGTGCTTTTATATCTATATTATTCTATTATTATGCTATATTATTTACTAAAGTTAGCAATATATACTGATGTATCTGTACACAGTGTAACCATATTTATTAGAAAAGGGAAAAAATGTGATTAATGGAGTGTTAACAATAACTCTGGAGTAACCTATTGCTCCAGAGTTATTGATATCTAGAGCAAGTTATACTCTAACTTTTCTATTAATTTTTAAAATTCTCAAACAAAAAACTATCTATTTGCCTCCATTTTTTTTAAGCCAGTACTTTTAGATACATTTAGTCAATCTACTATCTCAACATCACAAATAATAATATCTTCATCCAGCATTGCAATCTTTTACATAATATAACGAAATATTGAATTTTATTGATAATTGTTATATTCATTTCTTTTGATTTAAAGTTTTAAACTAGATTAAACACATTAATATAATTTTTTGTGAAATAATGATTATATATATATATATATATATATATATATATATATATTGTAACAGTATTCTGAATAATATTTTACACGTGACATATCTGATTTTTGATAGAATTAATTCATTTTTAAATTATGCTTTCTTTTCTTTAATTAATTTTCCTTGCCTAATATTTTTCTTGAAATGTTTTTAAATTTCTTATATTTAAAAAATCAATACTTTCTGCTTGTCAGAATTTAGAATTTAATATTTGAATCTATTTTACACTATAGGAAATGATGAATCTGTATCTGCTCATAATAATGGTTTTGAAACTCCTATAAGACATATGTCAGTCCAACCATCTGTGAGAAAAGCTATTACAACACAACAAATCAGTCATTCCAATTCCATGAAAAGAAAGCCAATAAAATCAAGTAAAATGGTACAGACAGAAACATCTCGATTAATTTTCAGCAGCAGTAGTTGCCAAACTATTTCAGATTTATCCTGCCATCAAAAACCCTCCATGAGAAAAACTACTGAACCTTCTCATCAGTTGACAAATTCTATAAATTCCACTAATTACAGTGCTAAAAATCAATCAAATATTGAGCTTATGAAAACAGACATTGAAGAGAAACTTAAAACCTCAAGGCCTTTAACATTTGAAAACAATGCTATTACCAATACTGCTGTATTTGCTTCAGCTGAAATTGGAGCAAATGAAAATTCTTCAGCAATACAGCAAGATATTGATTCATCTTCTTATGAAGAAACTTTGATTTTTAGTTCTCCAAAATTGATTAACTCTTTCCACTATTCTCGAGTTTCTCCCTTGACAACACCATTGAAAGACAGAAAGCAGTGCAATGGAGAGTTCACTTCTCCCAAGAGAAAAGGGTAAGAATTTTATTTTTAATCTGTTAGAATCCTATGTTGTTTTCCGCTATTAAATATATATATAGCTGCAAATGTTTATAAGAAATTTATCATCCATTCAAAAATGTATCTATAACTTAAATCTTTAACATTACTTCATATTTTCTCAAAGTACTTGTAATATCAAATGTAAAGTTTCAAATATACATCAAGCATGTTTTAAAGTTTATCAAAGATTTCATTATCTAGAAAATACTGTAATAAATCATATCATTTATAGGGAAAATTTTAAGTATTTATATGTATGAAATTAATAGTGATTATATTTAACAAATACTTAAATGTTATTTGAATATTTAGTTCCATAAATTAATACTATAAATAGTTTTTTGGGGGGTAAGGGGGGGCAGATAGCTCTGATTTTCCTTTTTTCCTTAAAAGAATATCTTGATATCTTTTATATCTTGATAAAAATAATTTTCTTAGATTCTTTTAAAATGCTTAATATCTTTAATGGTTGAATTATATACTATTGAGCATGCTACGTATAAAATATTCTAGCAAATTTTCTTGTGATTTCATTGATTATTGAGAATCATCATCAGAATTGAGAGGCATTTATTTTTCAGTGCCATTAAATTAATTCAAACAGTGACAATTAAATTAGATCATATAATATTAAATTAATTCATGCAGTCAAATGATTAATTAGAGTGTTCAGTTTACCTAAATTCTTGTTTTATTCTGTACTGTGATGTTGTAACCTGCATGGTACTTGACAGATTTCAAATAGTATTTTTGCCGTAACTAACCTTTCTCCAATCACTTAAAAACTTGAATTGTAAGTACCTTTTATTAATTTGAGATATTTTTAATTTTTAGTTCTACTCTAAGAAAGTTCAGTGAACTCCCCCACCCTAAGCAGGTCAATTCAGTTGAAAGCAATTTTATTGCTATACATGATACTGAGGTAATGTAATGTTTTTATTTATTTTTATTGGTAATAATATCCCAATTTCTTATATTGTAATCTATTTCTGTATGTTTAAAATTGACTCCTTTTAGATTTACCTTTCTAAAATACACGTGTTTATAGTGTAATAATTTTTATTTTAAAGGCAAAGAACCCTATGATAATCTAAACCAGGGATGGGCAAACTTTTTCGATCACGGGCCAAAAATCAAAAAAATGTTTGGCGGGCCAAGATGAATTTTTCTAAAATTTTAAAAACAATATACAAGTATTACAATTTAATATATTAATGAGA
>JAPMOQ010058996.1:151431-226300 GCA_026543055.1 Argiope trifasciata
ATTTTAAAAACAATATACAAGTATTACAATTTAATATATTAATGAGATGAATGAAATTATGATTTCATTTTTAAAAGTTCCTTATATTGAGGTTTGAAGTGAGATGTACTGATTATAAGGAACAAGGCTAAATGCTCATCTGTCAGTCTACTTCTGAAACAATTCTTTCTATTCTTCATAGTTGTAAACACTTGTTCTCATATATAAGATGAAGCAAACATAGCACTAATTTTCTGGGCATGAGATATTAAATTTTGGAAACTTACTTTCGATAATGATTTGTAAAACTTTAACTTTGGCATATTTAGAAACATTTGCTTGAGATGATTGTTAGATTGCAACTCAATTAATTCAAGCTGCAAATCTGACCTCACTGCTTCACAATTTACGTTGAATGGCATGGTAAAAATATCCAATTCTGCTTGAATGGCACTGAAATCTTGAAATCTGCGTTCAAACTCAAAATGCAGTTTTTTCAAGCTATTTTCATAATTCTTAAGGTTCTCTTCATTTACTGAGGGTATTGAATTTAACCTCGGGAAATGAGATAAGTCGTTCTTACCTAGCTGCCCAGCAAACATATTAGGTTTTAGTTTAAAAGCTTTGAGATGTGACCAAATATCGTCGATAAATTTATTTTTCCCTTGCATCTTGACATTCAAGTTGTTCATATGACAAAGGAGATCTGTGAAAAATGCAAAGTCTGAAAGCCATTTTGTATCTTCTAACATTTCGCACTCCGCAGAACACTGTTTCTCATGGAAGAACGACACAATGCCGTCTTTCAGCAGCCAAACTCGCTCAAAAACACATCCTGCACTAAGCCACCTTACTTTCATGTAATACAGTACATCAGAGTATTCAGATTGCACTGACTGAAGAAAATCTTGAAATTGCCTGTGAGTAAGCCCACGAGATCGAATAGTATTTACAAGCTTCACGACTGTATCAAGCACGGGTTTCATATTCAATGCAGACTTACACAGAGCATCTTGATGTATAACACAATGTAGAAAAACAACATTGTTCCCGGGATAGTTTTGATTAAAGTGTCCAAGAAGTCCAGATTTTTTTCCTGTCATATTTGGTGCTCCATCGGTCGTAATATTACATATATTTGTTATAGGCACATTCAAATTTAAAAACCCTTTCTGAAATTCACGAAAAATATCATATCCCATTTTAGTTCCCTTTAAAGAACGCATGCACGCCAGTTCCTCAATTATTTCAAAGTTCTCATCAACACCTCTTATAAATAATACTAATTGAGCAGTATCATTTATATCAGTGCTTTCATCCATAGCTATGAAACAAAATTTAAACTGGCCAATCTTTGACTCTAATTGGGATGCCAAATTTTTATCGATGGCTTCCATTCTAGAAGTCACGGTTTTTCGAGATAAGCCTACAGTCTCAAAATTATTTTTCTTGTCTGGGCATAAAACATCACAAACTTGGAGCATGCATTGTTTAACGAACTCCCCATCACTGAGAGCTTTATTATTTTTAGCAATATTGTATGCTACACTGTAACTTGCATGTGTAGCTGCTTCTTGAATATTGTTTACCTTCTTGAAAAACTTTTGCCGGCCTGATAATTTTTTACAAAGACTTTCTGCATTTTTTTTTTTTTTTTTTTACATTTTCGGACATTGCTTTATAATTGGAATTCTTATGCTTAGATGTGAAATGACGGGAAATGTTATATTCTTTGAAGACTGCTACAGCTTCATTGCAGATAAGACACACTGGTTTATCTTTTACAACTGAAAAAAAAAATTTCCATGTCCATTCATCATTAAAAGCGCGGCACTCTGAATCAACTTTACGTTTTTTTAGTAGCCATTTTGGCGTTGAAATATTTTACGAATAACCCAAACAAGCACTAGCTACGCTATACTTTTAATAATTTCACCACTATTCACAATGACGCTATATGTCCACAATCTTTCAACACGCAATCAATAATATTAGAACTCGCACCAAAAGAAAAAACCGCTAGATGGAGCTTAAAATGCGCTGTCTGCCACATGTGAGGTCTAATTCACCTATATTGAATACCCATATGTCAGCTCCACAAGAAAAAGATAACGCTTGTTGGCGCCGATCTACAGCTATAACTAACAAATAACTTCCGCTTTTAACACTTTACCGATTGAAAACTGCCTGTGTTTGCTATTTCCTTCGATTTATGTTTTGTTGAACAAAAATAGAGAATGTAAACAGATTACCAGCTCTTTGAAAAAAAGGAAGAAAAAATATAATATTTAAACAAAGTAGAAAAGGAGATCGGCAAATTAAAATTCTATCCGCGGACCGGATAGAACCTTCTGGCGGGCCGGAGTTTGCCCATCCCTGATATAAACATTTAACAACAAACTTGTAACATATCTTCTGCAGACTTAATCTAAATGACTTACTTCATTGAAATAAATTTTGGGGAAAGGGTTTTTTTTGTGATTGAACATATAAAGAATCAAAATATTGATGAGAAAAAGATTGAATTAAATTTAAGCTGCTTTGCTGGATTGTTTATTTAGAATTTTTTGTTGTTGTTACTCTGGTGTGAATGCAAAATGTATTTTTGATCTGTGTGAAACTATCTTATCATAATGCTTACAATATGACTTCTTCATATAAAGTTTTGTACTATTTCTTAGTTCATTGTGCTTTAAATAATGGAAAAACTTTTCATTTTAAACTGGAAATGATAAAAGCAGTTGAGATTTTATTGTTTCTATGCCTAGCCAGAGGTATAGTAGTAATAAATTAAAATCCTTTCCATAGATTATGAAAAGATTAAATTCCAAAATAAAACAAGATCATAGGAAAAACACATATAATGATAAGCAGTCTTTTTTACTAAAACTAGAAATAAGAATTTAATTCATTCCATGAAAATCAATTATTCTTACAGAGCTATTTAAAGAATTAACCTAAAAAAATTTTTTGAATAAGCTAGTCCATGGGATTAATCTTCAAGAATTGCATCAAAATAATAATGTTTAAAGAATATTTTCATTGAAAGCAGAATTGTATAAAAGTAATTATTGAAAGCAAAATATTATTTAAATAAAAGTAATAAGGAAAAATAAGAAATTACTCAAAAATATTATAATATAATCGAAAAATAATCCTAAATAAAAAATGGTTAATTTTATAATCACTATATTTGTAATGAATGTACTAGAGAGAGAATTTTTTTAATTATTTGGTTTTATAGTGTTGTTTTTTTTACCCTACACAGTGTATGTTTGCTAATGCAGACTCAGGCTAAGATTTTTAAGACATGTTTAACTTGCATCTCTTTTTCTTTTGAAGCAAGCTGATAAAATTCTGTACTTTAAACATTTTTTGTAATGCTCATAAACTCAATATGTTTGTTTTTTTTGTTGTTGTTGTTGTTATTGTTTGTATGTGATAGTTTTGCCAGTCTTTTTTTTTTTTTTTTTTTTTTTTTTCAATTTATTTGAGTCTACACTGAATTTTTTTATATTTTATATTAATATGTTCTGACTATTATATTCTTGAATTAATCTTATCTTTATTGTATAATTCAGTTAATGAGTAAAACTAAGTATAAATATTTTGTAGGCCATTCAAAACTCTGATGCAATATTTCAAAATAGCCTGACCAGAACTGAAAAAGATTCATTATTAAATGTCATTCCCTTTCATAGTAAGTACATTAATTTCATTTGTTGTAATAATTTTAAAACATATATTTTTTCTTGAAGCAACAGTAATAATAAAAGTATGTTCAACAGTTTTTTCATGAAAAAAATAATTTATTCAGATACTACTTAACAAGCATAATTATTTGTTTGAATTATCAGTGATTAATTCCATAAACTGAAGAAAAATGAACTCAAATAAAATTAGTTTTAGCTAAAAGATATTAGAAGATGTATTTTTAATTGAAATGGGGAAAAGTGTTAACTTTATCCACTTACCATGTAAGAGGAAGTTTTAAAAGTAGTGTGTGTTTGTGTGTGCCATATGCATGCTCTAAAGTAGCTTAAAAATGTACATTTTATCTAGTTAATATGTCAAACAAAAACAAAAAAATTTTAAACAAATCCTCTTTATTGATTGCAGTTAGTTGTTTTAAGACTATATCATATTCTATAACTACTAGATTTATTGAAAATACACTGCATGATGCAATAACAAATATGTAGTGCACATAAATTAAATATTCTATCTGTTTTAATTCAGGGTTTTAATAACTTTTGTAATTTTTTTGTTTTGTCTAAATACTTTTTAATTTTTTATAGTCATCTTTGAGTATTGTAGAAATAAAAATTGGCCAACATCTAATATTTGTATATTGTTTATCTTTTCAGATAATAGAGATTGTGATGATTTAAAGATTCAAAAATCTGCCATTGAAACTACAGAGGGGGTTTTTTTAACAGCTAAAGATGCTGAAACAAATGAAAATAAAAATATGCAGGCTACAATTACTGAAACAGTGATTTTAAAACCAGAAACCGATTCTTCAAAACAATATTGTAATACAGAAGAAAACAATAACAAGCAAAATCCCTTTGATGAAATTTCTTCACAATTTCTGGCTTCATCTCAGGTTGTTTCTCTTAGTAATGAATCAGACATTAACCACAATACACCAACAGATTCTAATATTGAAATTAACGAATCAATGCAAGTAGATAGAGTAAAAACTGATTTGAGGCAGAAGTTGGATTCAAAAGATATGTTTGACTCTTGCATGTCAGTGAATCAACAAGCTACTGAAAACCAAGTGGGGAGCTGCATTTTTGAGCAAAATAATGATGCTGCTAATGATGTTCAATTTGCAGCATCTAGCATAAATAAAAGCTCTACTGTTGTTTCTACTTCTGTAACAAAATTTGATGATGCAAGTAGTATTTTAAAACCAGTGCCTATTGGAACACCTTTTCAGGTAGAAACTCAGATAATTGTCTCTCAGGCTGCTTGTAGTTTTAAGCAATCAATTCCAACTACCCAAAAAAGTAGTAATTACTCATCTTCATCTGTGATAAATAATGCAGTGCCAACTCTCCCAAGCAACAAAAATAATCCTATTCAATCAGCTTCCCAAAATCAAAACTGCATTTTAAATTCTAATTTTCAGCCTTCACCTGTTATACAATTTTCTTATCCCTTTGCTCCTGGCTTTCCTATGCAGTCTTTAAATAGCTCCCAATCTAAAATAATTGTAATTCAGCAACCATGCTATGCATGTAATACAAATGCTACAAATTGGGCAAATGATAATTTAACAAATAATATTATTCTTCCAATTCAGACAGTTTCTGCAAAAAATGTAACTAAATCATCATCTCTTACTAAAAAGTCACATCATTCTGATACATCAAAATCTTCCCTTGCAATCAATGTCAGCAATTTTGGGAAAGTAACATCTGGTAAGTTATATTTTACTTATTCCTTATATTGGAAAAATTCTTTTGCTGGAACTATATATATATATATATATATATATATATATATATACTAAAATACCACAATCTTATTTTATTGTATTCACTAAACTTCTTTTAATGTATCAAAATATTCTTGATCTTACTTTGCCAAACTCTGAATTTTGATAAAACTGACTGCATGGCGGAATTGAGATTTCAAAGTGATAGTTGAATTTTCATAACTTGAATGGGTTGAATACAAAATAAAAATCTTCAAATTATTTTTATATATTTATGATACATAAAACTATGTATGTTCCTTTTTTTTTTTTTTTTGCTTTATTATAATGTAAATAATAGCTCCATGTACAGTTAGATTTAGTCATGGTAGTAGTCCCCCTAATAATGAGTCAGATTTCCATTTGCCTGTCAGAGTGCAACAACTTAATGTAGCCTAGACTCAATAAGTCACTGTAAGTCTCCTGCAAAAACATTGAACCCTGCTGCCTTTATAGACACCCATCATTGCAAAAGTGTTGTTGGTGCAGGGTTTTGCGCACTAACTGCCTCTAATTATTTTCTGAGACTACCATTCTGTGTTAAAAGTTTGTTAATTCCCATCTTACAACTAAATATCAAATCACAAACTCTTTTACATGAATTGCTTAAATACAAATGGAAATCCTATCAATGCACTGCCCACTTATACATTTTGTATGCAATACTGCTGTTATTTGTATATTTGCATATTGCTATCTCATGGCTTTTGTTACCTCTAGTGTATATTTACTTGAATGAAAGATTGAAATTTACTTAAATAATGAATATGGCTTCTTATAAATAAATGCATTATTTTAACTGTGTTATAAATAGAAATGTAAAATATAATAGTAATCTATAAAAAATAGAGAAACAATTAATACACATTAAATATGTAAGTAAAATCTTGTAGGAAACTTAGTTAATTTTTTCTGTTAACGTTAATAATATAATTATAAGCTTGCTGTTTTGATTCAAAAATCTTACTTGTAGGTTGAATAGGGTTTTTTTTTTTTTAATAATTTCTAGGGCAAATTATTTGAATGTATTATGTGTGCTTATAATGTCATATGTCATGTAAATTTGTGTGTATAAATTTTTTTATATTGTAACATGTTTTTTTATATTACTTATATTTTCTGACAGAAACTACTAAAGTACAGAAGAAAACCAAAAAGGCCTCCACTATTCAATTGAAAGATTTACGTGATGGAAAGAGGAAACAAAAGAATCCAAAACGGAAATCATCTGTTGGCTTTAAACAAAAAACATCACCATTTTGTTCTCGTTCGAATTCTACTGAAAATACAGGTGTTGAAAAGAAAATTGAGGAAATTGTTGATGAAGGAATGTCTTGTCATATCAATTCTAGTTCTATAAAAAGCAGTTGTTCAAATAAAGGGAAATGGAAAAGATTAAATCATATTAAAAAAGAAACTTCTGCAGAAAGCAAAAAAATGGAAAATTCTAAATTCACTCAGTCACGCAACTTATCTGAAATGACTGGATATTCTTCATGCAACCCAATTGTTATTGAAAGTGATGAAGATATAGTAATGTCTGAAATAGATAATAAAAATGTTGCTTCTCAACTAATGGTAACTACTAAAAGTAAATCCTCAAAGAAAAAACAGAAGAAAAAGTTTAAGGATAAACTCTGTAAAAAATTTGCTTCTTCAAAAAAAATTATTTTAAACAGTAAGAAGTCAAAAAGAAAGAATTCATCAATATCTCATTGCTTATCTGAATCAATCAAAAATTCTTCTTGCAATCCGATTGTTCTTGAATGTGATGAAGACATAGAAATGGTTAATGAAAATGTTGCTTCTAAAATGATATTGTTTGCTGAAAGCAACTCATCAAAGAAAGAGCAAAAGGAAAAACCGCAGAGTGACAAATATTGTATAAAATTAAATTCACTTTCAAAAGAAATAGATTTAAACAGAAATAAGTCCCAAATTAGTGATCATGTTTCACAAAATACAGAGTGTAGTTCCCTAACTGGAAAAAGTAATTATAAAGCATCAAAAGAAAATTGTAATGAGGAAAGGGAAAAACAGATAGTGTCTAGCAAAAAATCAAAGAGTGAAGATTCAAATATAATTAAAGAGAAAACAGACATAAATGAAACTAGCAATTCACTTTTATCAAATGAAAAGATAAATTGTTCTCCCTCTGAAAATAGTTGTAGGACATCCCTGAAAATGAAACAAATATCTGAGGGAAAAAGTATGAGTTACTTAACATCCCATTTACAAGAGAAAGAGACTTGTCTACCAAATTCACCTCAGAATTGTCAGTGTTTAATGGAAAGTGTAAATAAAGGTAGAAACATTGATAAAATTTATGATGAACTTAAATTAAATACTACCCAATATTCTCCTAGTAAGGAGAAGTCTTTAGAAAATTACAAGCAGACAATTAACAAACTTCCTAATGATGAAGTAACTGCTAGTTTTTATGCAGACTCTATTATTAAGCATCAAATTGTAACTACTGGAAATTCATCTGAAGTATCAGATGTTGATATGCCTTTCAATTGCAAACTTTTTTCTTCAGAAACAATTGCACCTGTGAATCCTATGGAAAATGAAGTACCAAAATCTGCATCTATTGAAAATGAAAAAGAAGAGAAATCAACTATCAGTTCTGAACTTAGCAATAATATATCATTCAATTCTGAGGCTGCTATCAATTTCAAGCAATCTAGTGAGAAGGATAAACATTTAAAACCATGTATTAAGAAACGAGTGTTGCTTCCTCCCAGAAAAAGAATGACTCCATTTCCTGTTCAATCTCCATGTGGTGACAATTTTTCTCCTTTATCTTCTCCCACAGATGCAAGATCACCTTTAAATACTAGTAAAATGCCTTTATGTAGAAACTCCTTTAATGCAGAGGTTGATAAATTGGTTTCTCATCCACCTAAATTGTATTCTCCCGAGCATGTAATTTCTGTTGATTTGAGTACAGAATGTAGAGAAATGCCTTCTTTATCTCCAATTAATATTGATACTATGAGAAAATGCTCTTCACTCGAATTAAAAGAAAGTGATTTACTTATTAGCTCTGATTCTGTTTTAGATTCTTTGTCTAATGTAGACACTCTTCCTGATAAAAATATTCCACTATCTGATATTTGTAAAGTATCGCTTGATAAAAATGAAAGCATTGGAAATAAAATATCTTCTAAAAGGAATGAAACAGCAAATGTAAGCCAACAGAGAAAATTCCCATTGTCTCTCATAAAAGATTCCTCAGAAGAAGATGGTTTAAAAAAGTTCCTTTCAAGAACTGAGATTATTGTAGAAAACATTTCATCTCCAAAAAGAGCATCTGAAAATGCAGCAGTATTTCCTTCTCATATACATTTGAAAAATGCAAATTTATCATCTGGCAAAGAAAATTTCTTAAAATCGCCCACGAAAAATTTAACTTGTATACAAAAACCTGATCAGACTTCGTGTCAACTACAAAATAAACTAAACCTAACTACTAATTTTAATCCTCCTAGTGAAATTGTCTCTAACAAAGTTTCTGATAATGCTTCATCATTTCTTAGCAAATCTGTAGAACATCAGCAGCAGAAAAGAAAGTCATTAATTCATTGTTCAGGTCTATTAACTAAAGTTAAATCTAAATCAAATCTGAAAAGAAGTACTAATATTCCACTGATACCAGCTGGAGTTAAAATTCCTAACAAATGGAGTAAATCTAAAATAAAAAACTATTCAGATATGATTTCCATGTCTGAAGATGAAAAGAGCTCTAAGGTAACTAAAAATAAACCAACAACAAAAGTTGCAAGATTTAAATCTTCATTAAATAAAAATTCAGCTTTTAAAAGAAAAACTGAGCTTCCATTGGATCTTTCAATTAGATATGATCCTTAGAGAAAACTGCATTCTCAGAAACAAGCATTTCAGCTACAATCAGAAAAGCATATATAACTTATCAGTTTATTGCTCATCATCAGAGTAATCAATAACTGTTGTAAAAAATCAAGATTTCTGTTATGAAGAGACTTCTGAAAAGAAATATCTAGATATTATTTCAGACATAAATATAAGTATCATGTCTAATAAAAGCAGCAAAACTTTGTATCAATTAAATGCATCTTATAAAAGAACAAATATATAGTACATAAATTCAAATAAACCAGTTTGACAATATGTATGTCAAATTAATTGTATTCAAAAATAAAACAAGAATGAATATGTCTATGATAAAATAAATTGTTAGTGATTCTAAATCAATTTTAAGTAATACAGATTAATAATCTTCAAATAGTAAATTAAAACCACAATTATAATCAACATGTTCTCTGTGACACTTAGAAGAGAAAAAAAATGCATCCTTACATTTAGATCATTATTTGACACAATACCTCAAGCATACAATCAGCAATAAATATGTTGCAAAACAAGGCTATTATATATTCTAAAAAATATATATAACAGTCTTAAAAATGTGACTTGACAAACAGTTTGAATCATTTTCTGTGGGAAGGCCGGAATAAGTTTCGATAAATGAAAGTAAAAATTTGTGCAATGTTTTATTTTGTCTAGAATGTTATTTACTTGCTTGTTGCTTTCTAAACTGTAAAATAATGGGGCTTAAAATTTAATTTTTGATTCTTAAATTCTGCTATATTTTCAATTTCTTATTTTGGAATGAGTTTTAAAATCTCTAGCCTAAATCTAGTTGTATATCTTTATTTACAATACAACTGGAAACTATTGATTGAATAGCTGATGAGTTAATCTTCATTCATTGCTCGGTTTTTCTTTTTCATGCAGATTTAATATTTTTAAAAAATCTTATTTTCTTGTGATTATTCATTTCTATGCCATTTTCTTTGTCTATGTATACTTCAGAATATATGTTATAGATATTTAAACAGCTTCATTTTACTTAAATGATAGCTATAAAAACCATGTTTTCTTATTTTATATTCTTATGTTTATATTCCAAGGTATGTCTTTGGAAGAAAAAAAACTCTATTCTAATATTAAATTGTGAATATTACAAGATGAAATGTTCTTATCTCAGGATTAAGACACAGTATTTTTTTAAATTCCTTATTGTGTCAAGAGTAAAAATTTTGTCGCTCAAATATATTCTGTGATATTTACGAAGTTCTATCTTTGTTTGGCTGCCTCATTTATATGGTACTTCCATCAAAAAGTATATCTGTGATTATTGAGATAAATTTACCTATGATAGATTACTTTAAATCTATTTTAATACATGTCATATTCTGTATTGAAATTGCAAAGATATTTCTGTAATTTAAGTATATGTTTACTCCTGTTATTGTATATTTTGAAATTCCATGTTGTGGTAGAATTTTTGATAAAAATTTGTGCAATTATGTTTTGAATGTTTTCATAAATAAATTTTTTTTTATCAAGGAACGTTAATAAGTTTATTGCTTATACTTTTTTAAAAAATACTCCTTTTTTTTTGTTTCTAACTGTTTATTAGTATATGCTATCTGCTTATCACCATATTATTAGCAATAATTTATAATTTTAATTAGATTTGATCAACTGCATTTTATCACACCAAATAAAAGTATTGCATGGTTGCCATGCCACCGAAAAAATATAGCATATAGAAAAATTGACTTAAAAAATGGAAAAATATAAGGAAATTAATTTTCATAACCACCGGGAAGACACATTTAATTTTAAGCTTCCTATGGATTTTTTTCTCCCAGAATTTAAAAAAAAACCTATAACTCTAAAAATTGCAAGAATCAAAGATTGTTATTATGGTTTCAAAAATACCACCATTCGCGATTGCGTAATGTCGAAACTGACACCTTCTGTACTCCCTGTCCTCTTTTTTTTTTTTTTTTTTTTTTGATAGATCAGTCCGATTCCGATTTGCGAGACATTCTTTTTCCAAGATATTCCCGAATTGCTGCTAACTGCACAAGACTTGGAACTATGTGAAAGAATATGTTTCTGGAGGGAACATTAAATATGTGGAAGTAGCGCAATAGTGTTTAGTCTACTATACTTGAGTTTACTGAATGGTTTATTTATTATCTGAAAAATAATGAGTTTGTTCTGAGTAGATTAAAGATTTTTTTTTTTTAACATTGAGCTGCTTGAAACTCGTATTTAATATCAATTGGACGAGTTTTTTTTTTTTTTAAATCAATCCTGATTTTGCAGAAAGAGTTTCAGAAACTCTGCAAAATTTATTTGTTACATATTTCTCACTTTGCAAAGAGACAATAAGCCTGAGTGTTATAGGAAACAGGCACTACTCATGCTAAAAGAGGAAAACATACGAGACTGCCTGCAGGTGAAAGTTTAACATCAAGTTAACTTAAGCAGGTTAAGTTTAACATCATAATTGATGTTCAACTTAGTATCTTAAAGAAATACAGGAAAAGATTATTCTTTTGCTTTCCTATTTTAAATATGTATTACTTCATAGATCAATCTGTTGGAGCTGAATCACTTTCTGTTTATCGGAAGTGTCGTCCATTTCCATTCGAAATTTTTACACACCTGGAACGGTTACATTTACGGACTTTATTATGTATGCGATATCAAAAGGTTGCAATAATCAGTACTTTTAAAAAAGAGATGCGATTCCAATCCTTAATATGATTTTACTGGTGACATCCCAATTACAGACCCTGGATTACGATAGAAATTAATCAATGCGATAAGCTAAGGAACAAGAATTGCATAGAAAAATTGTTACACGCCGATGCACGCTCCAGGAAAAGACCTCCCCTCACATTGTTATTGTGGGACTTACTGGTCACAACCAGAGTTTTTCATTTCACAAAGAACCCCATACGCACCTGCAGTCGGGAGCATTTTGCCTCTCCTTTGGGTTTTTTTTTTGGGGGGGGGGGGTATTTGATATATGTTCATTTTACCGACATTTTGTCTCAATTCATTCACAAATGTCTCTGGCCCAGAGTAGTCATACAATTGATCAAATGGCAGATTTACGACCATATCTGTAAAGCAACGGAAACTCAACGGATCATAAGGACTATTTGTAGAAGCATTGGGCTGCTTATCTCACTGTTCTTGAAACAGATCTATTTCGCGCTCAACTTCCATTTTAAAATATTTATTTTCTTAAAGGGTTTTTTGCAGACATTCAATGCAGCAGATCAATTCCGTATGTGACATGCTTTAAATGAATATAAAGCCATTGTGGTGATATTTTAATAAGCCAGTAACAGCGAGTGGGCAGGAGTGATCACTTTTGTCTTGTGGATATGTTACGCGACTGCGAACCATAATATCTCAGGTTCGATCTTTAGCGGAATTCATTGGCGCGACAATCCTACTCACCACACCTAAAATACTGTCACGCATTTAATATTTTTTATGACCGAAAAGATTTGAAATTCACATAATTAATTTGTTTGTACTAGGTTAGTATGAGAATTACCTGCGCCAAAGAATATCCAATTTTTAAAACAGATGTATGACTTATTTTTAAGTCCTCTTAAAAATGAAAGAGATATTTTAAATAAAATGTGACTGGTAATTTTCCCATCATAGATATTAAAATACATCTTGGATAAAGCATAGAAATTCCACCAAATGTGAATCTTTTTAAAAATGTATAACAGAAAATATAAATATTGGTATGAAGTATCGATCAATGATTTTTACACATCATCTGTAATATGGTTGTCAGTGTGGCAAATCTCACAATTTCGTTTATTAAAATGTCTAAGTTTTAACTGTAATATTTTCTGGATAACTTGAATTTTTATACACCATCAGGTCAGTATATGGTTGGCAGTGAGGTAAAAATTATAATTTCGTTTATAAAACTTCTAAGTTTTTATTATGATATTTTCATTTTCTGTGCAACGTGGATTTCTTAGTGAGAAAAATTATAAGGTTCGCATTAAAATTATTTATTTTAACTAATGCTCGTTGTTTATTTCCAATAAACTATTTTTTTTTTCAATAAACTTTTTTTCCTTTAAAGTATTTTTAATTGAAATACAAAAAAAAAAAAATTGCCACTTTAAATAAAGCTTCTTATGTTTTTACTAAAAATTGTTTTTGAGAGGTATTCAAAAGAGAAATGAAATCAGTGATTTCGTTGCCTCGAAAATAGAGTAACATATAAATTTTCTATAAAATTGTTCCAAGAAGATGCCGATTATACTTGCTGAGACTCAGCATCTAAAAAAGATTGAAAATTCTGTAAATAAAGGAATCTGTGAAAAAGGATTGTACCCCCCTTTTGACTATCAGTCACTATATTCCAATGTATAATGTCTACATATTATTTTTATTAGAACTTTATTTTATTTTCCCAGAGAAAATTTTAAGAAATGAAACAAACATAGTATATTTAAAAAAATCATAAAATTTCATTGATTATAAAATAGTTATTAGTGAAATAAAAGCATCGTCAAATTATCAGTTTTAAATGTTAAAATAAGCATAATAGAATTCTTTCCTAAATATAGAATATTTCTTAACTATATTTCATAGAAATTGTTTTTACAAATTTGTATTATGTATAAGTAAGGTACACCAAAATGTGATGTTTGAGGCTTTCAAAACTATACAGTTTTAGAAGTTTAAAAAATTTAACATTAAAGTTAATATATAATGTCGCTAATATGAATAATAACTATGCATAATAACATCGCATTTAAAATTAAATTATAAATTCAAAATGCACTTTAAAAATTCATAAAAGATTTGAAAGATCGTAATTTGAAAAAGTTTCCTCCTCCTTTTGTGTATTTCTCTCTTTAGCAGGGTAGTCCAATACAGGCCCGCATGAAACTTATTCCATTTCCATAATTTTCGAAAAGATGTTTCTTCTGTTGCTTAATAGTTCAAACATACAATTTATAAATTCAAACACTTTATAGCAGTATTAGTAAAAATGATAGTATCTATGGCTTACTTATTCATCGAGAGTGTAGAAATCAAACCGAGTCTATAAGATACTCATATATTATTCTCAAAGCACATAAAATTAGTTTGCACAAATTTAATATTCAAGATAAGTAATTTTCACGTTTGGTTTTTGATTCATTTGATTTATTAGAATTCTAATAAATTCGATGAATGAGATACAATATTATTTATACGTACTATTCCACTAAAGATTACTGAAAATTGAAAGTTTCTCGAATCAAAACGATAAATCAGTTAATAACAATTCAATTGAATTTAATAACAGAAGAGGAATATCAACTTAGAGATTTCTATCCCGCAAACATCTGACTTTCTGAAATGATAAATAAAAAGTTTTCTTCAATTATTTACTAAAAAAAAGATAGAAGTTTCTTTTTAAAAAATATGTATCTTATTCGTAAAATAAATTAAAAGGTTCCTGATGTCCATCGTAATAAGACGCATTCATATTTCCTATTATTGAACTGCATTTTTTTTTCTAGCAAAAGTTCAATCCTTCTGAGTTTTTATAGAATTGGTCGATGAAACTACATATTAATCAATATAAATGAACTAAGATCCCCACATAGAACATCCGCCATCAGAAATTGCCTCAGACTGGCATCTCCGAAACAAGGGGAGTACAGGAGGAAAAGAAAACGTGTCCCCTGCAAGAGAACAGAAAATGTCAACAGACTCTCAGCCTGATGTTAGCTATTCTTTCCCTCCCCTTACTTGAAATCATAAAAGAGAAAGGGAGAAATATGTAATAGGGTTGAAAAGTGAACGGATTAGTTATTCAATAGAATCATTGGAATCATGCGAAACAGAAACCGCGAATCACTAGAATTGGGGCTATTCATAGGATGAAGTGTTTGTAAGTGTGAAGTCAATAGTCATTGCTTATTCACTCACATGAGTGATTTCTTGACTTTAAAAACTTTGAACTTGACAATACCAGTATCAAATGAAGATAATTTTTATGATATAATGATCTATTGGCATTCATTCCAAGGGTGCCATCTATTAGCAGAGTATAGAACTAAAGTGCAAATTTTAAAGAAATTACACTTTTTTTCAGAAAATACATCACTCCGATAAATAAATGATTTGAAAAAAATCGAAAAAAAATTCTTTAGCTCAAATATATAAAGTAAGTCATTCAATGTTATTTAAATAAATAAATTAAATATTAATTATAATAAATAAATTTTGTTATTAATAATAAGTTATCATTTTTAATTAAAAGTGGGATTAAAATAATAGTTATTTGAAATATATATTTAAAAATAATACTAAAACATTTGGTATTCGAAAAATAGTGAATTATTCCATATTTACAAACGTGTGTAAATTTTTCTAAGTCGTGTTTCTCAAAGTTTCTAGAAGTGAAGTGAAAATGAATCAGCAGAACAAGTCAACCAATCATGAAATAGAGAGCTTAATTCAGATTGAGCTTACAGATTGAAGTATATGTTTGTGTTATATGTATTTTTTAATGCTTCTCCATCGGGATATTTTTAAAGCTTATTAATCATTAGAGTATAGAAGAAGCTGATGCATTTTTAAGCTGTAAGTTAATATATTGTTTACAACTTTTTTGACCTATATATTGTTTACTACTTGTAATCACTTACGAATTTAAAAAAATGGTCCTGAAAATATTTGTTTTAACTTACTACGAATAAAATAAAAATGATAATACGTATTTTTGATGAATGCTCCATGCTTAATTAATCAATACATAGCTATGTTTTTAGAATTATGTACTTATTTTATATTTATTAAGTATTTCTTCTTCTCTTTAATCCTCTGAACTGAAATTTACATAAGTCGCCAGGGAATTTTTTTTTGTTTTGGACAGTTATTTCAAACCATAAAATAAATGGAAATAACTATGAATGCTCAAATGATGTTTTTTGAAGAACTGCTATTTGTATAATGATTTGATTATCAAAAAGTGATTTTAATGCGCGGATGTAAAACCATTTAACTCGTACATAATCGTTTTTTATTCGTAAACGATTTATAAATTGTTTAAATTATTTTCTGGAGTGATGCATTAATCTTGTGATTTTTTTCTTTCCTGTAGCCGGATTTAAAGTGTAGATTAAGCAAAGTATGTCTAAAGTTGAATTCAAATGAAGGCTCTTCTATAGAAATTACGAAGCGCATTTATTAGATAGAATTAAACAGCATTTAATTTTTAAGTGTGATTGAGTTTGATGTATAGAAAATCTTACATTTTGTTTTAAACTTCAACTTTACTTCATTTTTCACCTGGAAAAGCAATTTTATTTTCCAGTAACTTTTCTTAATAATAATAATAATAATGTCATGTGATATTTTTAATGTATAGGCTGTGAACATTCTAATCAAGTTTTTTAAATCCTGCATTGCATTTTTTAAGTATGAAATTTTTTCAATTTGTTGGAGAATATATTTGTTAATCAATTTATAAAAAAAAAAAAATAGAACACATAATTAAAGTAAGAAAATATTTTATGGATTTTGCTAAGTTAAATTGTTTAGTAAAAAAAAGATTATTTTAATCTGAATAGATGATAAATCAGATTAAATTTTTATAAATAAAAGAATTGATTTTAATTTAAGAACTAAAATTATTGTCAACGGAAAGTTAATGCAAAAAGTAAACGATTATTTTAAATATAAAAAATAATTCTTCATAATATTTGGAACTCTAAATGTAACTTTACTGTGACTCCAAATTCAAATTGATGAGGTGCACTTTATCATGTAAGCATAAACTGACTATTAGTGTTTATTATTTTTTGGATGAAAATTAAAAAAGTCAGGAATATAAAAATGGTTAGTAAACTGTATAGAGTAGAAGATTTTATTTTATGAAATAAGCTTTTGGAACTTGTCAAAACAGAAATGTACTGTAAATAAATTTCAAATTCTATTTGAAATAATTTAGCAATAAATTTTTCATTTTTTTATACTAATGCATTTGATTTTATGCTACATTTAAAAGCTTTATTTCTTTTAGTTTTTTTTCCTTGAATTTTTTTAAAATTTTGAATTTATTCCTTTATGGCTTATTACATAAAATTTAAAGCATTTCAGGGGGGGGGGGACCCTTTGAGTTGTATATTTCGATTTTTATGTATTGTATGGAATGTTGAAATTATTACCTATTTACTTGATTTATCTTCTTCTTACTCAGTAAAAATATTTCTTGTATATTGCATTGATTCAATTTTTCTGAAAACTTTTTAGAGTAGAATACCTAAGGATATATAAAACTCGTGCTAATGCATTTCTACAAACATTTTTTGAGAAAGTGGATTTTCAGGGGGCTATTTGATAAAAAGTAATGCACAGTGAGGAGGTTTTTTAGTAAACGTGTAGTTTAGTGCACCTTGCTGATCCAAGATGTCAAGTCACTAATAGTGAGCAAACTAAACAAACACTTATGTGGTACAGTGACAGTTACCAGTTTCGACATTAAAATTGTGATTGCTGCTTATAAGTATTAAAATTTTAATTTTAACTTGAGATGTATTTAATCAGCATCTAAGATTTTAATAAATTCTTTTAAATTTTTGCGATCGCTATTGCTGCATATGTTAACAATTTTAAAATAAAATTTTTCAAACCACCTGTGCTGGTCTGTTGAGTAAAAATAAAAATTCAAAGCATATGATGCTTTTTGTTATCTGAAGAAGCACCAGGTTGAATTTTGTAACATTTAAAAAACATGCTATGACTTCACTAGCAGCAGGAGTGAAAATCTAGTAGCTTTCCTAGTACATTAAACATAAGGACTTTGTGTATAGCAGGAACAATGCATACAATTTAACAACCTCTTTTAATTTCATCAACTTGTAAAAAATATATATATCCCACTCAGACTTCGTCCATTTAAATATTTCCTGCCATCTCATTCAGCAGATATCTATTCTTGTATAATTACAGATATAACAAATTATCAAGGGGACCCATCAGAGCTATAAAAGAATGGTAAGGAATTCCATTGCAGAAGATTTTTGAAGTAAGAATTCAGGTGATTTTTTTAAAGTGTATACTGACAGTTAAAAATTGCAAAAAAGTAAATATTTTCTGTTGTAATTTTATTAGTAATTGTGAATACTAATGTCTTATTAGTAACAAAACTTTTGATTATAATACAAAACCAAATTAAAATCTGCAATAGATATTTTTTAAATTTAACATTTCATAGAAAAGGTATAGTTTACGTTCAATTCGACCACTGTAAAAAGTAGTATACAAAACAGCATTAGGGGTGTTAGAAGATCATTCATTAGGTTGCCATGTTGGCGACAAACTCAGGGGGCACACTAATCTACACTTCAACTGTGTTTTTTATGAGCATAATTAGGAACATGTAACAGCTTCATGGAAGAAATAATGCCAGAAAAGTGTAAAAGAATTTTAAACATAATTCTACTGACCTACTCTTTAGAAAAAAAATGTAATAAATATTGCTTTTCAAAACTAATTACAAAATAGTTTTATTTTTAGAAAGCCCAATAAATTTTGGAGAAAATCTTTAAAACCTAATTGTTTATCATTCTCATAATTTTGTTCATTTTCATTTTTTTTTTTTTAAATTCTCATAGAAAAACCATTCCATTTTGCATGTATTTTAGCTTTAATTATTAAGTACTTAAAAGTCATAAAACTTATTTGATTTTAATCTTTTTGTGTTGAAGCTAATATTTTGAATTACTAAGTTGTAAATATTTCACAAATTTTCTTCAAATCTTTTGTACATTATTTAACTTTCTTTTATTATTACATACCATAATAACTTATAATTTATTAACATGTATATTCTTTTTTTTATAAAAAGGGGACATATTAGACTATTCAGATTCAGAAAATGTAATTTTCTGAGCCACAGTTTATATATTTTATATGTTTATACTATGCATTTTATCTTATTCATGGATTAGTCATTTTTTCAAACCTAAGCATTGAAAAAGATTTACAATTTTAGGTAGTGTTAAAAAGATTTTTTATTTCAGTTTGTAGTTCCTACTTCATTTCTATAATGTACTCCAATTTATTTCTTCTTTAAAAGATTTTTTTTCTGTTCATTTTTTCTACTAGGAAACTGCAGTAACATATTTTAAGTTATTTAAAGTGTATTATTGTAATAAAATAAATAGCAATTACTTTGGAATTGTCAGATTTATTATTTATTAATTTGTGTATTTTTTCATCTTGTTTCTTATTCTGAATGCATGCTGAAATTCTTTTAATATAACGTTCTGCTGGATACAGGAAAATTGCTACAAGATCATACTTTGAATTAAAAAAATTAAAATTATCAAAAAAAAAAAGTTTTTGCAACCTTTACTAGTAATTTGATATTTTTTTGCTATTACTTGCAGAACATTTTCATAAATCATTTGACGGGTTTTGAATTCACAATTGAAGTTTTTAAAAATGGATAAACTGGTGCTTTTTTTAAATAATTGATTTTATTTCAGATTATTTCAAAATGATACTTTATCCATCTGAAACAGCCCGCCTAGTTTTAGGTAAGCTATTATTTTGAAATACGATAATTCTACGTTTTAAAAAATTATTTATTGGGAAACAAATTATTTTGGTAAAGTTTCTGCATTTCTAGTTCTATTATATTCAAAAGAATTTTACTATCTTATTGTCTATACATAAGTTTTGTGTAGTTTTATATAAGATTTTAAGGAATTTATTTTCTGTGTAAGTAGTTTGGGGGTGGGGGAGAAACATTTAAAATTCTTAAGACATGCAAAATTAATTTTCCACTTGTATTATCCCCCCCCCCATCTTTATACAAGGAAATTACTATATAATAACATTCTTCATAATGATTACCTTCATTTCTAACAAAATCAGTTGTTCAGCCAGGTGAGTTACTTTAAATAGCTTTTATTTTTGGAAGACCTAATGTGTGTGTGTGTGTGTATATATATATATATATATATATATATATGTCATTACACAAGACAGTGAATTCTGAGAATTTACAGAGAAAATTAATTTATAAGATTTCTAAATTTTTTAAAGAAGACATATATTTAAATTGAGCATTGCCTATAGCTGATTCTTGTACTGTAAAAAAAATTATTAATAACTATTGTTAAAAATAGTTTTAAGAATTAGTATAATGGTTACATAAGTTGTTATTAATTTTAATATTGCCTTTACTTATTACTCCTATTATTTCATAATTCATACATTAAGTATGGTTTATTTAAGTTTTTTTTATTGAAAAAATCTAATTCAATATTTTAAAGATAATTAATTTAAAAATGCATTATTATTTGAATTGAGATTTAGAGTTTAATTATATGGAGACATGAGATATTGGAATTATTTCATTATTATTAACATTTGCTACAACTTAAATATTAATTCTTATTTTTATATGATTATTTTTTATTTTAGGCTATCTGATTGAGATGAAATGTTGGATGTCTGCTGAAGTCTTTTTAAAAGAAAGTCCACATCTTGAAGAACATAGGTACCTTGTTAAAAACGGCCTGCCCTATTGTCTAAATATTAATGACAAATCCTTATGTGATTATCTTGCTGAACTTTGTTGTGAAAAAGGTGATGTTATCTATATTCATTATTTTAAAATTTTGAATAGTTAATTTAAAAAAAAGTAAAATCAGTTAAAAATTTTTTTAAAAAATAATCATTTTTAAGAGGCAATAAAAAGTTTAAAAAATAGTGTATGTAGTATATTTTAATTAATTTATGTAGAAACTTGTTGTTTATTTTCTTTTTTGAATATTTTATTGCCCTTAAGATTTGTTTTTTTTTTCTTCTAAAGAATAATTTAATATAAACTTCTGTTTATATTAAATTACTCTCCTCTAAGCTCTCTGAATTATTATTTTTAAGATATTTTGTAATTTTAATTTAAAAATATATAAAAAATTTATTTTTTAGGTTTAAAAGGTAGAAAAAAAAGGCATGATCATTTGGGAGGATTTAAAGAAATGATTGATAAAGAAACACAAACTGAGAATTTAGACAAAGATGTTTCAATTGAAAGTTCTTTAGTTCATGAAGCATTATTAAATTGTGATGAAACTGATACTATTTCTTCCTTTGACTTGACACCCTCCGATTCTGCCACTGGTCTTGTTTTGAAAATTGCTGATACTTTCAGTGTTACTGATGAATTTTTTGCTAATGAAATCTCATCTCTAAATATAACTAGTCAAAAGAATTTTTCAAGGCATAGAAGAAAAAGGTAAGCTAATAAAAAATAAAGAATTCATTTTCTTTATGCATATGGAAATAAACAGTCAAAATTTTGGTTAATTACTTTGTAATATAAATACTAAGAAAGGTTATTTATAATTGTTTATATATTTTTTAATTTCTTCTGGAGGGTTGAGTTAATTTTAAAAACATATATTATCGAAGCTTTTCGGGCTGTAAACATCTTTCATTTGTCTGCCTGTCTGAAACTCATTTTAGTCTCAGAAGGACCGATGTATGTTGAAAATGCTGATATATCTATTTTTCTTTTCTTTTTAGAATGACAATGTTATTTCAAAAAATGTTTTTATTGCCTTGTTTTGGTAATGGAAACTTGTAGCTCAATTCAAAGCTGGAATAAATTCAATTAAATGTGTTTCCGTTATGATTTGTTTAAAAAAGTTAAGAAAGGAAAAGGAAATGGTGGTTTTGTTTTTGAATAAATATAAACAAAACACTTTAATATTTGTTTGGGCCTGCAACATGATATTTGCAAATAAATCAAAATATTTCCAGTTGTAAAAGGTGATATAAAAGAAGATTTGAAATGTGCTGTATCTGAAATTAGGAGTGTGTCTGAAATTATTACAATTGCAGATTAAAAGATTATATTTTAAGCAGTAATAAATTTAAGAATGATTAAGAAAGCTCAAGAATTTTTAAGAAATGTTATTTCAGAACAAAAATTATTAGAAGCTGATAAAGAAGATAGTAAAGAATTTGAAAGACTGAAACTTGAAGAAAAATAAATAGAATTGGCATGAATACAATCTCAAAATAGAGTTGAAGCATTTTCTTGTAATTTTACTGCTAATTTAAATAATTTTAAGAGAAAGTTTACATTGAATAGATTGAAGTTTAGACAATTTGGTGATGATGTTTAAGATTGGCACCCATTTTAGATTCAATTTGGACCAATACGTAAGCTGTAATTTTGAATTTCTGGATCAGTGTACCTTTTGTGACAAAAATATTATCACAAAAGGTAGATTGATATATCAGTCTACCTTTTGTTACTAGATAAAATAATGAGAAGAAAATGAAATTAATCTTACTCACTAGTGATATTTATAAAATATTCTCACTACAGCTGATGTTATGGAGAAAATGTTGACTGGTAACATAAAAGTTTTATCTTCTGGATTTGTGCTATAGAAACTTTTTTAGGATGGTCTTTTAATAACTAAGGTACCACAGGGAAAATCTTCAGAAGAAAATTTGCCAATGATGATGTTATTACTGTTTATAAATGATGCTGAAATCTCAAATTTATGGTAATCAGATTTTAACAGATCAATAATACTGTGGAAAAAAAAATCTAAGTACAAGATTGATCTTCTGACCAAGGATCACTTTTGAAGAAACAATGGCAATTAATAAAGATTGTTAATATGAGGTTTGTTTACTGTGGTCTGATGATAAGTTACCTTTGCCCAATAACTTGGATTTGGCAAGGAAAAAATTCAACTGAATTACTACAAAGATTGTAGGTATGAATATGTATGAGAAATATGAAAATTTTCTGAATTGATTAGTTGAAGACATAATTCAGAGAGTTTCAACAAATGAAATAATGTCTTATGCTTATTATTCACCCCAATGGCCAGTGATAAAATTAAGTCGAAGTGCTGTTCCAATTTATGCTGAGTTTGTTGCTTTATTTATCTTTGGAGCAGTACTTAGAATGTAGTCTTAATTTTATTGAATTTATATAAGATATTTTACTTTGAATCAGAGAACTCAAGTTTGGCATTGAGCTTTCTCCAAAAATTATTTTATTTTTCTGCAAATAAGTATTTGTAATGTGGTTAGAGATTTCCTACAGTTCTTGTGATAGAAATATTTGGAAGAAAAGAAATCGAGAGTTTTTTGAACACATGAGACTTGATATTAATTGCAGTCCTTTTATTTTGCTTTCAATAATTGAGTACCATATTCAAAAGATGTGAAGGATTTGCAGTTGTATATTAACATCTAGCAGTACATGCACAGCCTTGCCCAGGCATAACACCCAAGAGGAAAAATGAGCTTTAAATTCAAGTCTAACCTCATCCCCTCATGGCATTGGTATGTCGTGCAACACCAAACAAACATAGAAACTTATTTAGAAATTATGAGAAATAATTATGAAACAATTTTTCATAGCACACATTCAGAAATATTTAGCCTTTTTTATTTTGATATGACTAATCTTCTAAAACCTTCCCTAATAAATACCCTGTAAAATAGTACAAATACCCCTAATTAATTTTATTTTTGTGCCCTTGGCTTTCTGCTGAGTGTTGATATTAAGTATACTTTTACTTCTTAGCGTATGTTTAGGTTATATAGCCATTGAAAATTAATGGGATTTTTAGTAACTGTAATATTTATTGTTAGGTTATAAAATTTTACTCGTAAAGGCTGAAGATTAAGAAAGATTTGAATGAAAGTTTTGTGACATCAATTAAATAGTTAATTTTTTAATGATAAAAGATATGAAAAACTTTTGATACACTATGCAATATGTGGGATATCAGCTTACATACAAATACATGTATTCTTGTTGTTTTAATATGGGATAATTGGGAGGAAAGATTGCATCTCCTTAAAGGGCTGTTATATGTAAATTCTCCTATAATTAATTTTAGAGTATTAAGCTTTTTAATGATACTTTCCCTGAAAAGGGGAGGTATTTCTAAAATTTGCATAATTCCTTATGGACAAAGTTATTAGACAAAGTTAATTCATATCATGTATTTTTCTGTATTTCAGCATTTAAAAATGTAATGATTTAAATAGCTTTATTTTTTTTTTCGGAGAATTTCTGAATGTTTGCCATTGACTTTCTTCTATCTTTAAAAGAATTAAAACTCCTATTTCAAAAAATTGAGAAAATCTATTCATGAACATTCAGGATGAAGATATTAAAAGAAAATATGGCCAATTTTCATTGAAAAAAGTGCACTAGAAGCTTGTGTACTTCTAGAAGTATTTGCTAATAATTCTAGAAGAATTTTTTAAAAATTTGATATTTAATGGACTTATGTCAATCAATTCCATTTCTCATTTACAATTGTAGATTTTCACACTTGTAATCTGATATGAACAAGCTTGTACCCTTTTTATTCTTGTGTATAAAATCATGGCTTTCTGTGACAAAATAAATTGAGGTTAATTCCAAATTTATTATTATATTGCCCATTTATCTGCAAAAGTATATTACACACAATCGCATATATATAGGAGTAGATATGTGTATGCTTAACCAAAGTTCCTGAATTTATAATACTGCATTATATTACTTGTTGCAAATATATGATGTGCAGTGAATTCCTAGATTAATTGTTCATGTGTATCATTGATTATATTTGATTTCATTGAAATGTATCTTTCAAACATTCTTTAACAAAATTTATAAATTTGCCATTTGTTTTCAGCTGCCCATCTAGAAAGTTACTGACTAATTCTTTAGTATGTAAGAAACTAGATAATTATAGAAAACAGTACACATTGGATTCTTTACAAAGAAATATGGTAAATACTGATTTTTTTTGTACTGCATTTTTTAAAAATGTATCTTTGATGTGAAGATTATTCTTTGATATAATACTTGACTTGCTGTTAATTTTTTTTAGTTATTATTTGTCGCAGCAATAAGTATATTTATTTATTTTTTTAAATTCGCGAATTAATTCTATTTAAACATTTAAAGTTATTTTTCTGTTAGCTTGATGGCAATTTTGAAAGCATAAATATTGAATAAAATATGAGCTTTGGATTATAATGCATTATAAGAGAATTATAGAAGAAATTTTGCTTAAAAACATAAGGGCTGCTATATTTGATCAACATGATCATTATCCTGCAAACTACAAAATATCCATTAAAAAGAATTCATTTGGAAAAAAGTGCAGCATAAATTTTGCCCCCTTTTTTTTTGAATTGGATATATAAATGTAGATCAAATACTGAATGAAAAAAACAATATCAAACTATTGTTACTTGTTCAAGCATTTGTTGCCAGGGATAGTAGTTTACTTAATTTTTGCTAACCCTTTGAAGTGCACAAACATAAATTTTCTGAATTTTTAAAAATTATGTAATTAATTTACATGCTTTGGGTCTAAGGGGAGAGAAAATGCCTTAAAGTTTATAGTGGATTGCACCAGGAGGAGGGGAGTGGTTTCACTGGAGTACCACTGCACACCCACAATATATTCTTATAGCTAATAAAGCCTTTTTAATTCATTTTGTAGCAATTATTCATTATTTATGGAAATACTAAAACATACTATATTATCAATGAAAACTGCTTGTTCACTCTTGCAACAGGAAAAAAAATTATGAATGAAAAGTAAACTATTTTAATAACAAATAATCCTTAAATAAAGCTAACAGTGACAAATTTTTAATGTGGCATTTAAACTTCAAATACAATAAACACTGTATTCAAGTTAGGAAGAAACATAATATTTAATAGTTGAATAGAAACATAAATTGTGCTATATTAGAAAATATATTTAACATTCCCATAATATGATTGCTTGTTAATACAAGAAAGACACAATTGAAAAATGAAATTTTCAACCATCCTATTTGTATAAACTTTGCACAAATGTAAATAAATTACTTGTTCACAAAACATATCAAAACCTTCATAAATTATCAGTCTCTTGAGTAAGTGAGTCAGTGAAAGGAAAACAGATTGGTTTTGCTAATATGTTTCAAGTAGTAGAGAATCTCAAGTCATAGGTGCACTGTGGCATGTCTCTGAAACTACCTAAAATGATGTCAAATATGAAAAACTTTTCTTTCATGATTTGATTTGGAAAAAATATGCATGATGTAGATAGCTTTTATGCGACAAATTTATGAAGGCATTTTGAATTTGTTTATTTTTTACTTGAGAAAAAATTAAATTGGAAGTACTGAGATAAAGCTTTAAAACTGATGCTTTTTTTGTGTGTGTGTGTGTAAGAGGGATGTTATCTGGTGTGCTGACATCTAAAGGTAATTATTAAAGTTGGAACATTATTTAAGGGCTTTTTGTTTTGATTAGAAACTACTACACATTTATTAATTTTTTTGAAAGTGTTGGTTTCAGTGTGAAATCATTGTGTCAAAGGATTAAATTGTTTGGGAAAATCATAGGCAGGAAAATATATTCAAACTGTCAGATATTGAAGCATGTTACTTTGTCATGTATAGCTCTGTTCATTAAATGCATGATCCTTTCTACTGGAGACCAGTCTTGTGCTATCATAATTGTGCTAAACACAGAAATATTCAATTAATCTAAATTTATAATTATATCTAACCTTTATCTGAATCTATAAAATAAATATCCAGTTAATCTAGTCACCTCAAGCAACTACTTGGTTTGCCAGGAATATTGTTTTATTTGATTTTAGATTTAACTTCATGCCTGTGATTTTGTCAAATTGTTTAATATTAACTTTATGTTATTTTAATTGTCTTATTTTATTTAAGTTCCATTCATTGTACATGAACCTTTTTAATGGATAGAGTGCCATAATATTATAAGTGCTGTTAAAAATGTAAATATATTGTTCATCTATCGTCTAAGTTTTCTTATGATAGTTGGAGCAATATCTAATACAATGAATAGAGGATAATAAAGTTTCTATAATAGTTTGCATTATACAACTATCAAAATGTGAAGCTTAGAAATTTTTGCTGAAGAAGTGATTAAGGGATCAAGTTACATAAAATATTTATTTGAATATTTTAATAAGCTTTAATCCTGATGAACCATCTAGGTAGAAATATCTTAAAATTCTTGCTAATTAAAATTTTTGGTTTTACTGTAAATGCCAAATTTGTAGTCTTTTTGTGATGTTCATATACTTTGTGTATAAAATTTCTCTTTACTTATTTCTGTTATGAATTTGATTTAAAAGATTGAAATTTAAAGTTTTATAATAGGATTTAAGAGATATAAAGCAGATAGGGTTAGTCTGATGGTAGAATTTTGGCTTCAGCTCTGTAGGATTTTCAGTTAAAGATCCAATATTACAAGAAATCTGTAGGCTTATTGTATTTGCCACTAAGCAGCTGAACTTGGATTCAAAATATTTCATACTTGGATACTTCAGCTACTTAGCTTCATACAATCTGATTAAATTAAACAAAGGAGCAAACTATCTGTGAAAGAAAATAATTAATTTTTAGGAAATTGCACTTTATTATTTCAATTCGTAGACTTTATTTTGGCGTAATATAGTAGTTTGGCAAAAATTGGTAGTTTTTATTTCTGCAATCTATATAGAATGTTATTAAGATTTCTGATTATCTCTTTTATAATATAAAAACTTAAAGCAGATTCTAACCATACTGTTTGATTAAAAATTAAATCAAGTAATGATTTGGATTTAAAAAATTTGTTTTGTTTTGAAAGCTAAATTTTGAACCTCATAATTTGATGAGTTTTTTTGGAAAATGTGAGAAGATTACAAATTTCTCATTGTGTTAAACATTTTCTTTTATCTAGCCATTCTAATTATAAATACATTTTGAAATGCAAATTTCCATCAGTGAGACATATTCTAATTTTGTTTTAATTGTAGATTTTTCTGGAACAACTACTTTGTGATCATCCTTTTGTTCAAAAACTGGCTTATGTATTAAATAGAGAAAAGAAAAAGGTAAACATTGCTTTTTATTTGTAAAATTGTATACAACATCTGGTTAATCATTTAAATATATATATATATATATATATATATATATATATATCCATATTTTCCTTTATATATATTTATATATATAAAAAATTCCAATCAGTATAGTTTTTAGAAAAAAATTAAACCATTATATTTTTTAAAACAATGTGATTTATCAACAAAAAATACTTTACATGCTAAACATTTCAATGCTTGATTGAAATTTTTATCCTAAATCTCTTATACTTGTATAAATAATTTTTTACCTCTGACTTACTAGTATAGGCTATTTATGCTTCATGACTTGGTATGGAAAACTAAATTTATATAACCTGTTTATAAGAAAGATGAAAGGAAATCTAATTTTTTAAACTTTTGAATTTTTAAATAAATGAATTAAAATAATTTGATTTTTTAAAATTCTTGATCCTTAAACTTTAATGAGAAAGGAGATATTAGAACACCAGAGAGAAAAAAATGTATAGAAGTAGTAGGATGTGTAGAAAAAATCTGTAGAAGTAATTATTAAAGAATTTTTATTGTGATTAAAAATGTTTTGTCCTTAATTTTGTCCTTAATCAAGTCCTTAATTTTGTGTGAATTATAATCAAAGAGAATGAGATACAATATATTCCCTCCCCCCTCTTAATATATAGATTTTGTCAGGGTAAATTCTAGATAATAAGGAGGGTTTTTTTTTCCCCTTCTGTATGTAAATATAATCTTTCTTTTAATATGGTATTATTTCAAATAATGTTAAATTATTGCTTCCTTTTTTCTTGAATATACATATAGCGAATATAATGGATTTCCCCCACCCCACCAGATTTGAATAGCAACTCTCAAGTTTTATACTCTGTTAAATCTATGAATTATAATCTTTTTTTTTGTTGTTGCTAAAATTACAATTTTTAATAGTCTCTTCATATTTTTAATAATATGTATTTTATTTCCTAAAATGGCTTTTGTAAAAAAAAAATGGCGGGCGCACACGCATACAAATATATATAACATTTAGTTTAGCTTCATAATTGATTGAATTTATTTATTATTTTCAATGCAGGCTTTTAGGAGTGTTAAAGAAATTGTTCAAAGAGCTGTTACTGAGTTTGAATCAAATACATTTGTGCGTGAATATTTTACTTTCCTCTGCTGTAAGTAGTTAAAATTTAATAAATATATTAATGTTTTGCCATTTTTCAAATATGAAGCATTTGTATTTTCGTTGAGGAAAAAAGTGAGAATATACAAACTTGTTATGAAATTTTTTGCCTATTTAAATCTGTAATGTTCATTTGGTGATATTTGTAATGATATTTGGATTTAAAAGATATCCATGCTTTTTTTTATCTTTGTTGTTCATGGTTGTGCAAATCATAACCTGTTTAAACATTGAATGATTCAGAAATTTTTATTTGTTCAAAGAACTAATTTATCAGTATGTTTAAATGAGTAAATCTGTATGTGAAAACTCAAACCATGGATGAAAAATGACTTCATGGGATTGTAAATATTATATACATTATGCTTTATATACATTACTTTATACTAATAGCTGTGATGGTCAATGATCTGTGATCTGTAAATTTTATTTTTATGCTGATTCATTAAAATTTTTCATGATAGATCAATTGTGGCACTATTGTTAATATTTTCTTCCATTTTCCCCCTTTATTCAGTTCTTTATTTTTTCTGTTAGTGCATCATGATTTGTTAAAGTCTATTTTTGATAATTGGTTTTTATTTGAGGGCTTTTCCCCCCTTTATTTCATTACTTTAATTTTTTACTTTTAATGTCACTATATATTTTAATCGAAAATAAACTGCAAACCATAATTTTCTTCCTTTTTTAAAAAATTTCATAATCTGTTAACCAACTTACATTAGAGTGTCTTTTACAACTTTAAAAAATTAATTTGTGATATTATTGATAATAACCTTTCTAAATGGGTGCATTTTCTAGTATTAAATAATGTTTTATTGTATATGTGGAATTGCAGTTAAAGGTCTAATTTAAAGACAGCATTTTTCTGTATGTTTGTATGCAAAAATTATTTAAAACACATAACATTTTGTAATAGAGTTTCAATCTATTAATCTAAATTTATTCTGTTGAAACAAACAATGTAGAGAAATAAGGATTCCCCCTCTTAAAGAGTATTAAATGTGAATGTATAATAAAAGGCGAAAATTGTTTTAATTATCCTAAATTGATTTAATTAATTTTCTTTGCTGAGTTAGGTAAAGTACATTCAAAATACAGATTTTTATTGGTATATCAAAAAAAGCCTCTTAAATTTTAGTCATTTTCTTTATTTTATCGTTCAGTAATGTTGTAAATGATATGGGATCTTGAAACTATTTTTCTCCAATTGATTGGCCAGAAGGTACTATGTATATGGAATCAAAATCTAATGAAATTGATTAACATAAATTTAAATTTGAAAATCTTAAAATGGTAAATTTTCATTGACAGTACAAAAATGTACAATTATTAAAATTTTACACACTAGGAAGCGAGTAGGAAATTGATGACACAATCAAGTTTATCAATTTAATTTTAATCAACAATATTTGAGTTATTTTGACCAATGTAGTTTTTGCACTAGTATGTATCTGAGCTGTTACCATAAGTTATTAATTTCAAAATTGTTTGATTCAAAGTTAAAAATCACTAATTTTCAAATATCATTTATTGATTAATATCTTTTTTTTCTTTTCGTGTGTGTACCATGTTAAATTGTGGATATATGCTAAAGACTGTTTTTTATCCTACTAATAAATATTTTCTATGTATAAGAATTTTCAATTAGAGTTTTTCTCAGAAAGAAAAATTTAGTCATTAATGAAAATTAGTGTTAGAGGAGGTGCTCAAAATTTACTTAAGAATAAGAATGTTATGAGATCAGTTAAAATATTTTGGTATACTTTGCAATTTAAAAAAATATTGTTTATTATGCTTTTTTTGTCTAGTTTGGATTTTGTTCTGAAGAAATTTCTCTAAAAAGCAGTTTGATTGAATTTGTTAGAAATATTCTTCATGTTCCTCTAATCTTATACATTTCTTTTGGTTGAATAATTATATTTAATTGCAAATATTTTCAAAACACATTAAAATCCTTGTTTCATTATAGAGAAGTTAAAAATTATATTTGAAATTTAGAAACGCAGCAGTTTCACATAGTTACGTGGTGAATCATAAATTACTTAAATAGGCAAAATTTGATTTTAATTTAATTTTTATATTTGAATAATTTTAATATTTTTGTTTCATTTTAGATCAAAGGGATTTTTATATGTCATTCAGAAAATCAAGGCACCTGAATCCTAATGAATGTCACACAAAAAATGTATCTAAAAAAGTTCATAAAACCAGGTGCTTGCATCTAGAAACTGAAGATGTTCCTGATTGTCGTTTGAAAAATCCATATGTTTCTGATGATAAAGATGATAATAAAATACTTGTCACTGATAACATTTGCCCTGATACTTTAAATTTTGCAAATACAGACAAATCAACTTCTTCTGTTGGCTTATCTGTTATTCGAAATGCTGCTGATGAAATATTAGGACTGACATCTCAATTAGAAACAAATGAAACAAGTACTTTAAGAAGTGTGGAAGAAACTCACTTGGTTGACCAGTCAGTTAATCATACATTGCTTGTACCCGCTAAAAATAAAATGTCCAAATCTTTAGTGACAGTGCCTGTTGAGGTATTGAAAACACAGAATTCTAAAGGGAAAGCAAAAAAAGGGAAGGAAGGAAGAAAGGATTCTAAAGGGAATAAACAACCGATTCCAGAAAAAACAAATAATATTCAATCAGTTAATATTAAAAGCACTAGCACAATTGATTTAGCTGTGAATGTTACAAGTTCAAATGAATCTGTTGCTGTTGTTAATGAGCCGTCTGATATTCAAAGCTCTGCTTATGAAACATCTCTTTCATTTGAATCAAATGCAAATCAGCTAAGTACTTCAAATATTGCAAATGAAACACTCTCTGATGACCAATCACGCAGCCATTCATTGTCTTCACATTTTCAGCAATTGACCACAGGAAAAGTGGGAAATATTCAACCAGCTAACATTGAAAACAATAATACTTCTAGATATTCTTCAATGACTCTGCCCCAGAATAATAATTTTCTCTTATCATCAAATCAATGTATGAAGCCACAGTTTCCATCTACATGTTTGAATCCAAATTTTCTGTCTCATTCATCCAATATGTATTTATGTCTTCAAGACAATTTCGTTTATCAAATCTTAATGGGACCTACTGTACCAATGCAAAATTCCAATTTATGTGAAACATCTTTGCCTGTTTTTTCAAGCATTAGTAATTGTGCTCAAAATATTAATATTCCTATCCAAACAAGTGCTACTAATTCTTTTGCTCCCTCTAATAATAGCATTTTGTCCAGTTCCTCAAACTTATCTCAATTGTCAAATTTTTCTGTTGTATCAACAACTTCTAGAAATTCGACTATGCCTACTTTTTCAAACAATTTCTCTTCCACCCTGAGTAATGTTCTGTCACCTTCTTTAAACTATATTTCACCAATGATATCAAGTAATGTTTTATCTGTATCATCAAATGATGTTATTTTACCAGCTCCAACTGGAAAAAATAATTGTCCCCTTCTGACAAGTCTCGTTAAATTGCCATTATCCAATTCTACTGAGTGCTCTAGCATCTCAAGTAATGCTTTGTCTGCTTCTGGGAACAATACTTCATTGACAGTATCAAATAATGTTTTATCTGTGCCAACAAATGATATTATTTTGCCTGTTCCAACTGGAAAGAATAATTTGCCTCTTTTTACAAATATTAATGCACCATTATCCAATACTACTCAATATTCTACTATTCTAAGTAATGAATTGCCTGCTTCCTCATGTAATATTGCATCAACAGTGTCAAATATTTTGCCTGTTTTCTCAAATGGTATTATTTTACCCAATCCAGCTGGAAAAAATCATTTGCCTTTTTTGACGAATATTATCAATAGACCTTTACGCAGTACAAATCGGCTAAACACAGATAACTGTTACATTCCTACATTAAACAAGAACATTACTCAAATTCCAGTAAACTCATCACATATGACAAATATTGTTGGTACTTTACAAGATGTTGAATTGTTAAAAACAGATGATACTGAAAACACAGAAAAAGAAAATGCAAAGCAGATAAGAAGAAATCTAAGAAACGAGAAGAAATCTGAGGAAACCAAAGGTTAAACATCTTTTATTATATTGTAAACTAATTGGTAGTTTTTTTTTTAATATTTAAATGTTGCATATTTTATCTTTATTAGAAGAAAAAAAATAATCACTTATTATGTTTATTTTTGTATTATTTAGCATTGATGAATAGATTAAAAACTATGAATGTCTTTCTAATTATGAAGAGTTTATACTGTTATAATTATGGAAATGAAAATTCTGTTGCATTACAATTTTTTTTCTTCTTTTTCTGTTCTAAAAATATAAGTGCATTAGTAAAAAAATTGAATCTATCATTCAAGAAATGGAAGGCCTCTAATTGTTTGCACTTTTAAACTTCCTGTTACTCATTTCTTAAAGTCTTGTAAATGTGATTCATCATGTCTAAGTATTTTAAATTGTGGGTTAAAGGAACTTTTTTTTTTCCTTGCAGTGAAAATACCCAATTTAAAGGATCTTATAAAATACCCATTTTGTAGATCTTATTTTAAATAATAATTGTTATTTGTAACAGTATTTGTCTTTTCTTTCTTTTACAGATAAAAATAACAAGTATAAGAAAGAAAATAATAAAAATCCTACTAGGAACAAACACAAAGCACTTTCTTGCACCAATATCAACTTAGAGAAAAAGCAGCAATGTCGAAGATCCACAAGAAAGATAATACAATGTACTCTATTCAATTCAGCTAGTCAGAAGCATCCTATCATTCCAAGTGTTACAAAATATATAAATTCTGAAGATGCAATCTTAAACAATAGAACTCAATTACATTGCTCTTCTAAAACGTATCTCAAAGTTTCTACCTCGAAATCAAACTCCATTGTAAAAAATAACAGCAGTGAGAATGCATCACTGTCTAACCTTCCATTTGATTCTGTATTAAATAACTCCTTTTTGAAAAATAAAAACTCAACTTGTACCATATCTGGAGTTCATAAAGAATGTAATAGCTTTTCAGATACTTCAAATTGTACCAATTCTGTTATATACTCTGCAGAGAATGAAATGGCAATATCTTCAGCACATGACAATTATTCCACTAATATGAATAATACTGATTCTGATACAAATTCAAAAAATGGGGAAATAATAACTTCTTCAGAAAGTCTTTCCAATTCAAGTATTCCAGCCAACACTAAATCTTTTATAAACACATTAAGTGATGAAAGAACTGCTAATTTAGAAGTTCTTAGCAATTCAAACACTACTAATTCTAATGCAAGTTTGCTGGATGATCAGACAACCATGCCTTTCGAATCTCATAGTGATTCAAATCTACAAAGCAGCATAAATTCTGATGCAGGTGAACAGACAACTATGTCTTTACCTTCTGTTAAGGACTGCACTCGATTTTCAAATATACCAGTTGATTGTATGAGAAATTATGAAATGGATGAAGAAGACATTCCACTCTCTGAACTTCTAAATAAAATAGGTGTTGAGACACATTCAGTTAGGAAATGTGAAGAATCAACTTCTAGAAAAGGGAAACGAAAATCTTCTCATATAAGTTGTCATGTATCTGATGGTATTTTTGAAGAGGTTAAAGAATCTTCTTACTTCTCGAATGTTTTAGAAGATGGATGTAACACTGTAAAAGGAATAAATAAATCTGAAGATACTGCAATAGCTCTAAGTTATTCTTCTATTTTAAATTCTGTTCAACTTCCACCAACAAAAAAACATACTAATCAGAAAATCCCTATGGAAATAAATTCATGCTCAATTCCATCTGTGCCTGAGCATTTGAATCCATTAGAAATTTCCCCATCAGTGAATTTGTCTCCTAAAAATACTTCGTCACTACGAAATAATATTAACTCGGACTTTTCTGGTGACTTTCAGATTAATGATGCATCTGCGGAGTTTTCGGATAGTAAACGTTCTCTTTTGTCAGATGGTGGTAACGACTATGTAAAGAAAGCTAGTAAAAACAGTGCTGTATCTCAAAAGTGTGGAATTAATAGCAATTTAGGTCAAGATATCAAATTATCTGAAACAAAAAAGAAAAAGTCCTTTGTGGAAATTTCAAAGAGAAAAATGCCAGAGAGGTTTGTAAAGCAGAAAGAAGTAACTTCACTTCCAAATTTAAAGTCTAATGGTAAAGCTAATATTGGAATTTCATCTAACTTCCGGTCACAAACAGAAAATATTTATGCTGTTCTAACCCTACCGGAGCAGCTAAGTTCTTGCAATAAAGCCAAGGCAGAAATGAACAATTCTTCATCTGCTGCTTTATTATCTAAAGATGATATTCAGAACACCTTGCATCCAGTTGCTGTAGAATTTCTTCAATGTGAGGATTCACCTGCTGAGAGATTGGATAATACACATGCATTGTTGCCCCAAGATCATAAAGATGACTTCAAACAAAGAATCGACAACTGTGCTGTTTCAAAGAAATATGAAACTATTAGTGATTTTAGTCAAAATACCAAACCATCTCAAACAAAACGGAAACTGAATTCTAAAGAAACTAAGATAAGGAAGTTCCCAAAGGGAGTCATGAAACAACAAAAAGCTTCATATTTAGATACGGCAAATTTAAGTACAAATGATAAAGTTAATAAGGAAGTATCCTTTAACTTCTCTGAAGAAATAAAAAATCAGCATTTAGGTTTATCTTTTTCTGAACATCACAGCACTTCTTGTAATGAAACTTCAGGAGTGAAGACCTCATCTTCACTAGTTTCTGCAAAGTTGCAAAATAGTATAACCCCAGTTACTTCAGATCATTTTCTAGATGATGATTCATCTGTTGAAACATTGGACAATATACGTGCATTTTTATCTTCCACTGAAAGTTACTTTTTGAAAGAACAAAATGATAGTTGTGGCATTCCTAGGGAGAACAAAGTTTTGAATAATAAAATAGAGAACCAAAATATCAAATCATCTAAAACAAAAGCTTTACAAAAGCATTTCAGGAAACAAAGTACTCCAAAGAAGATAACAAATCTTCAACAGATAAAAAATAAGCTGAAAAAACAATATACTCGAAAGAAAATTGAAAATTCCGAATACAAAATAAAGAAAACAAGGAAATCAGCCATAAAGAAAACTTATAAAACCTTGAGTTCCAAACTGTTTGTTTCTAAAAGTCGTATTGAAGAAAGCAATGGCATACATGAAACTTCTGAAGAAAATGTTTCAATTTGCACTGATATAAATAACAATAAAACAGGATATGCACTGGATTTAAAAAAATCTTGGAAAACATATAAAGATAAAAAGAAAAATAGTCACAAATTTAATTCTGAAAAGCAAAAACCAATCGAAACTAAATTTTGCAAAGATACTGAGCAATCTTTGGGCTCAAAGCAAGAAGGAAATATTAAGACTTCAGACAGTGCAGCTAATTTCAGAAATTTAAATACTAAAAATGATCAAATTAACTTGGATTTATGTGAAAAAGATGAAGCTATTGCTTTAGATAAAAGATCTACAATAGAGAAGAGATGTGAAGAGAAAACTTTATTCCCAATGAAAAAGAGAATTGTGTTTGATTACTTAAAATCTGAATACCTACAAAGTTTTATTAGTTTCTTCCAAGAAATGCTTTTATTTATAAATTATGTAAAAGAAGTTGATCATTTCTTTTTTCAAATAAAAAAAATTTTACTCTATAAATTCATTTCCCAAAAAAATTTGGATGATTTATTTTCAAAATATATAGATAATAAATTACAAATTGGAAATCTAAAAACAAATTCTACTTCACTTTTATCTGTATTTAAAAGTAAATATTCCGACAAGTCCTCTTCAGTTGATATTTTAAAGCAATTCATCTGCAAAATCCATGCAATTCGACAAGAATTCGAAATAAGATTTAAATTTGGAAAGAAGATGTATCATGAACAAATGGAAATTAAGAAAAATGGCATTACAAAAGATATTGATCTACATTTACTTTTACTTGAACTGAATTCCATAAAAGAAAACCTGACAAAAAAGAAAATTGTGTCAAGGGAAAAAATGTATTCTTTTGAAGATCCAGCATTTTCTTTGGGTTCTGAACTCTTTTCTCATCAACCTGTTGTTTTACTTGAAAGATTAAACACTTCTTCTGTTGTAAAAATTACTGATGATGTTAAAGAAAAGTCATGTGAACAAATCTGTGAAAAATTTAAGCAAACTGTGCCTATTGCAAATTTAGATGCATCCCTTCCAAATGAAAGTAAAAAGTTTCTAGCTTTTTTATTAAATGCTAGAGAATCAGCTTTGAATAAAGCTACAAGTTCAACACTATTTTCTAGCTTAGTTACCTTTATTAGTGAAAATGTATGGCCAGAGGAATTTCAGAAAAAGATAATAATTATTTTTGAAACAACAATGGATATAGCTTTATCTGTCAACAACGTTTTATACAATATAGCTGAATATTCTTGTGATATTTCGAAGCTAGTTCTAGGCAATAATTTTTCACATCAGTATATATCCCATAGTTTACAGGTTGATTCATCTGAAAAGAAAAATAATTTTATGAGAGCATTTTCTTTTCCGGATGAAATTACAGTTTTTTCTACAGAAGGTTTCAATGACGAAAATAGAGCAGGACGATGTTACTCTGCTCACAAACGGCAGAAAATTTCAGTGGAAGATTTGGCTTTCACTAAACAAATTTCTGAAGCACTTGGTGTGACAGAAAATTCAATGGTTGATAAGAATCAAAATTCTGAAAAAACTAGTGCAAAATCAGACCTTCAGAAGGAAATTGCTTCTTTTGGAAATGCAAGATATGAAGCTAAGAAAAACAGTTGTAAAAATATAGAAAAATCGGGCATTTATTCCAAGCAAGACTCGGACAATATTATGAATAAATCTGATATTCATAAGGATTCTAAGACAGGGAAGCAAAATAATAAAAAAGTGACTGATCTTAAAAATTCTAAAAAGCTTAAAAGATCAAGTGAATCAGTTAAGGCACTTAAAAAACAACAGAATTCCAAAATCATTAGGAAAAAAGATTTGCTGTGTCAAAGGTCACGAAGAAAATTTCTTCATAGCAAACTGCAGAATGCATGTATTCTTTCAAAATCCATGAAATCAGAACAATGCATTCCTTCTATTGATGCAAACAAAGAATGTTTGACAGTTGTAGAAGCCAATGAATCATTTAGTACAATTTCTAAAAGTTTGATTGATAATGGTAGTAATACATGCATTTACAATCCTATTTCAACAAATTTAGATAATCTTGAATTTGAAATAAAAGAACACACTAATTCTGAAACTTTACTTGACAAAAATGATGAAATTTGTACCCCAACCAAGGAATTGATGGAACAAATAAATGTTTTAGAAGATTCCAGCTCTAAAATTACATGTATGAATTTAGATGAAGTGAAAAACAATTTTGATAGTAAAATTTCTCCAATCTCATTTAAGGATAAATATGGAAAACAAGTTTTAGACTTTTCTGAAGAGAATGAAAATCCCAGTGTAACTTCAGAACTTGAATACATTGAGGATGAAACAAAAATGGATTTACTAAACAATAAAAATGGAATTACAACTGAAGTAGACCATTCTCAAAAACAAAGTTCTAAAAAATGTAAAAGCCAAAATGAAATTTTATCATCATGTAAAAGCTCATTAAAACAGTCCAAGTCTGTTTTGAAAAGAAAAAGTGGAAAATCTACAAGAGAGAGTTCTGTTGCTTCAACAAAATATAACCTCAGCATTCTGTATAATACTGATGAATTTCTTGCAGCACTCGGAGAAAAAAAGGTAATGCTCAGTTTTTTATGTATATCCTTTATTCTTTATTAGCACATCATGTGATTTAGACATAAATAAGGTGTCCAGGTTAAAGGGATAAAAATTATTGCTGATTCTAAATATCTAAAAGCAGATATGTAATATCAATTGCATTAAAGAGGGTATTTTTCAAAGTTAAAAGGTTTAATGCAATTTCTACTTGCAGAAATAAAAATTGTCCCCCCCCCAGTCATATAATCTGAAATGTTATTAAATAAACAATTGAAGATATATGATTTTTTAAAATTGAATCCAAGTAGCAATTTTCTTATTCTTAAAAGTCACTTATGATAATATATCTTAAGACCTGAGAAATGGCAGTGAGTTTATGACTATTGTTACAAGTAGTTTTTGCTATGTCTATAACTAATTTAAATGGAAAATTTTGATTAAAATAATTCCTATTCATGGTGGGAAACTTCATTATTAGTCGCTTATGATTCTTTTATTTTAAACAAAATTAGTTTTATTAATTTTCCTATGGTTTCAAAACTATATTAATGCTTTCATAATTGATACGAATTCTTTGAGAGATTAATTAATTTTAATATTTTAACTAATTTTTTAAATTATTATCTGCTTTTACTTATTATAATATATTATGTAAATATCTACATGGCTGTACCATGGTTTTGTCATTATGCCGTAATGATAAGTATTATGCTATTGATATCTGGTTTTTTTTCTGCTATTATTACTATAACCTTATTAATGAGTGAGCAGTATTTACTGCATAATATAAACCAAATAGTATAATTAAATCAAAATTATATTTTAACTTTTAAAATAATTCTACCTTAAAAGTATTTTTAGTAATAAATATTTAAAGGCATTTTGGTTTATATTATTCTAATTACTTTCTCATTTCATTTTTAGATTACTGCAGAGAAGAAAAGACATGCAGAGGTAGGTCTTACTGTTTTCATTTTATTTTTGAAGGTTAGAAATTGTTTTAATAAACATTAATTCAGTGTTTAAAATTTAGAGTTTCTAGTAGAGTAGGGATAAAATATATTTTATATCATATCACTAAGTCTATTTGAATTATATAAAATGTGATGAAGTTAAGAGGTAAGTTTTGAATTTGACTGTAAAAGAAACTTTTGTATCAAGACGAAAATTTGCTGAAATCTGGACTATGTCATAAAAGAAGTAGAGAATCAAATATTTGCTTCTGTTTAACTTTTAGATTTGAATCAGCATCTATTTAATGTACAAGTTTTAGCAGAACAACTGAAAGACATTTCTCTTCTTACCAGTGGAATTGCCTATTTCTTATCTTTTCTCCTCATTTAACTTTTTTTTTTCGTAAACTTTTGCACTGAATGTCTTGCAGTAAAAAAGAACAATTGTTAAACATTTTAAATATTGATTACCGTCCCTTACATATTAACACTTGGGATAATGTGAAATTAAAAGTGATTAATGATGCATCAAATATACCAATTAATATAGAGAAATGTATAAAATGATTGTATTTTTATATAGGAGTAAAGTAACAAGTCTCTTTTGATGACCACAAGGAATAAGTGTGCATGTATTTCTACTTAAAAATCTTAACTTGTATTCAGGCATAGCAGTTGTGAAATGCAAGAGCATTCAACAAGTAATGCTCTGTAAATCATATGGTAATTGTTTAAGCAAGAACTTAAAAGTGCAAAATTTTGTGGTCTTTGTGGCAAATTAATTTTTTTAAATTTAAAGTTGTAAATTATCCAAGGTCTCACAAAGATCTTTGTCAAAGTTTACTATTGAATTGCAAGCTAAAATTAGTTTTCCTTTTATAAAAATTCATCAATTATCTATATAACTAAACTAATATAATAGTCAATGAAATCTTTGAACTTCAAGTAATATTCTAAATTTTATTCAGTTAACATTTACTCTGAAAAACTTTTTTCCTCTCATTTGATACAGAATGCATTTTAAATATTTTTCTATGAACTTCTTTTAGGATTTCCCTAAATTTGTTTAGATTGAATTTTATAGTAAAGTTTTCTTTCTTCTGTTTTATAACTTTCTGAAGTATTATTACGGGGAATTTCTTTTCCACCTCCCCTTTTGTAAATTTTATAATTTTTGTTTATTTTATAAGTCATTATGATTCACAAACATACTCTCCAACAGCTATAGAATTTCCATAGTTGTTGAAAACAACTGATTTAAGGACACATAGGGAAAAATCACCTCACCTCTTCCCTTGACAAAAAAGCTTGACAAAAATACCTTCTTTTCAAATCCTCTTTCACAGCAGTACATTTTGTCATGAAAGAATGTTAAAAAGAGAGAAAGAGAAAAAGCAATATCTTGTTCCAACATGTATACAAAATATTGGAATCACTCCTCAATACTAAAATGTATATGGGAGTTTATTATGATGTTAAACTGAGCAATGATGGTCTAAAAAAAGTAAAAGTGTCATACTATAATGAAAAAATTAGAAATATCCAACCAATAATTCTATTCAATTTGATCAACAAAATCGTATTGTTGGATTTTTTAAAATTAAAATTACTTTACTCATATATTCATATATTCATTAATGAATATCTGTTACATAATTGTGTGTAATGTTTGAAAATATTTCTTTTTAATTAAAATACTTTGGAAATAACTATTTTTCACTGAGTTGCTGATTCTCATTATATGTAATAAATCTATAAGAAGTACTACTTATGATTAGGTAAACATTATTGAAGGGTATGCTCAAATGGTCATATAGAGAATATAATTATTATAATTTAAGCTGTTATTATTGTAATATTCTAATAGATATTTTTTAAGATATATAATTTATAGTTGAAACTTTATAGTTGTTTGTATCAGTTCTTTTGAGGTAAAATAAAATCATGCATAATATAAATGTTTTTTTTTTTTCTTTGTAGATTGTGATGAATAGTATTCGAGAATTGGGTATTGAGGGCTTTCAAAAATTTCTTCCTCAATCTATATGAACATTTTATATTAGGAGTTTTTCAGAATGCAATATTTGTTAGAAGGAAGAAAAAGAAAGTAAGAAAGAGAGAAGAAGAAGAACATTCCGTGCAGAAAGGACATGAATTTCAATGTGAAATGATTGATCTGATTTTTTTGTTACATTTTTAATATAATATTAATTATATTGCAATGATTTTTTTAAAAGTGTCAGATTCAAGTCACATATATGGTAAATACATATCATATTACTCTTGCATAACTTTTTGTTGCCAAACGATGGATATGAGCTTGCAATTTTTAAGTTTTTTAACTGCGTTCTACATTTGAAAGATTTTTTTTTGTCATAGTTATTTTAATCAAGATCAAAGAATGCCAGATTCGTAATCTGTATGTGATAAATATGTGATAACCCACAATGCATGTCAGGAGTGGAAGCAACAAAATAAGAGAATTCTCAAACCATGAATGGGCTTCCAAAATTCTAATGTTTTGAGTTTTGACAAATGTGTCTAGTAATGGTATATTTGAAAACTTAGGAGTACTGAGTAGAATACTCAGTTGCTAATTTGCAGTCAGTTTATTATTATTATAAAAAATGGCTCAAAGCAACTGTAAAAAAGTGCATTTGCAATGTTGATAAATTCTCATTAACAAAAGAGTCATTATTTTGAAGTACTGTATCATTGGGTTAAATTTTATTTATAGCCATTTCCTATTATATTTTAATTTCACTTTTTTTTTTAGTTTGAATGTTTATAAACATGAAAAGTGAGGAAAAGGTTTTTAAAAAAATGAATAATTTTAAGCTTTTGATTATCTGGCCTAGTAGCTGCTCACAAAAAAATTTGAAATAACAGGGTAGCCAGCCTGCCTCTGATTTCGAACCATCCATGAAAACTGGATTAAAAGATGAATATCAATACCAATAGTGATAGCAGAGAAAAATCTGTCAGGAAAACTACAGGTTAACATTATTTTAGTTAAAACAGTAGAAAAAATGTTCAAATATAGTTAATAACATGTTGTGCAATAATTAAAGAGAATAAAGTACGTTGACATCAGTTTGATAATTGTTGGAAACATCCAAAAAATGCCAGGGAATTTTCTTTAAAAACTTGGAAATTTTTTAAAAAATTCTGACCTTCCTGAATAATTTGCTATACATAGGTTTTGCTGCTATTTTCGAATAAATCATATATTGTTGATTTCGATTTGTTAATTAAATTAAAACCATTATTTTTTAAAAATTTATTTTTAATCTTAAGTTTACCTTTTCACATTTGTAATATTTTATGAGTGAGTGGTAAAATAATTAAAAACATTTTTTTAATTATTTTTTTAAGAATTAAGCTTATGTTTATATTAATGCTTTGCATATTTTAGAATTATATGTACAGTGAGAAACTAGCGAATAGGAAAGACCCTAGAATAATGTAAAGGAATAATGTCTAGAAATAACTTTTTATCCATTGGATATAGTACTTGAAAAGGAGAAATTCCCATTGTCAGTGTAGCACTTTCATAGTGAGTCATGTGGTTCTTTGAATACAGATCATTATTTTGGACAAATTCAGCTAGATAACCTTATAATACTGCATGCCCACAATAAAAAACAAAGCAAAGTGTGGATTTTAATATGCAAGATAGTAAATGACCATAGTCATTACTATCGCAATGATCATAGTCATTACTATCGTAATGACTATGATATTGCGATTTCTGTTGTCATTGTCTGTGATAAGCATTTTTTTGTACAAATATGCTCATTTCATTTCTCAGGGAGAAAATCCCATTGTGCCATTTTGTATGTAGCATTTTATGGAGTCCTATTTTATTAATTTATTTTAGATTTTATGTTAAGTAATTTTTAATGAAATTCTTGACTTAATTGATATCCATGCAAACAATATCAATTTTAAGCAATTTCCTGAATGTTAATATTTGTTTGAGGAAAAATTCTTTTTCTGTGCCTATTTATTCCTATACTACGTATGTTTGTAACAAATAATATCAAGTTGATTAAAGAGCCAAAGATTTTGTATTAAATATGCATGTTCCAAGCCAATTTTTGAATATGTTTACCATTGAGGCCAATTTCTGCGCCGCATACTTTAGTTCATAGATATTGGATGATTTGGTAATTACTATCAGTTTTGTTTCAGGATAATTTATTATTTTTTAAACTTATGCCATTGAACGTTATATTTTTCTGTGATTCCTATTGTTCCTATACTGTATATGTTTGTAACAAATAATATTAAGCTGTTAAATAGCCAAAGATTTTGTTTTAAACTTATATTCCGAGCCAATTTTTGAATATTTTTACATTTTAGAAATAAAGGTGTTATCATCAAAAGAATTTTCTCTGTCCATTTTTTTGTAAAATATTAAGAATACTTTGAATTTTTTTGACAATTATGGTACTTTCTCAAGATTTTAATGAAACTCCATGTTGTAGACATCCTTCAGTCCAAAGGGTGGGGAGTTTTTTCTTTTCTTTCTTTAAAAAATATCTATCCATTTGCTCTTAAAAGACAACAAATGTGCAAAGTTAGAAAAAGATAAATAAAGGAAATTTGATATGCAATTCCCTCATTAAAATTGTAAGCATTAATTTTGGAACAAATCTGACAAAGTGGCCTGTGCATTTTTGTATATATGAATATGATAGCATAAAAACGCAACAATCTTGATATATGAATCTTAGTTTTACATTCTTGATTGAATTGATAAGAGCAGCAATTCTCTTCTAAATCATATTTACGACTGCCTTACAGACAAAAATAGAAATACTTCATATTGTGTACTTCACACTTCGATTTTCCTCTTGATTAATGAAATAGATTGGTTTGGCATAAGAGCCAATATGAAGGTTATACTGCACCGAACAAGTTTATTTCTAATTCAAAATTTAATAAAAAGTTTCCGTAACAGTATTTCCATTGGAAAAAAAAATTATACATTACAAAATTTCAAAACGAAGCCGAAAAAGTGAGTTCATATTAAAGAAAAAAAACCTTATAAATTTTTTAAAATGCAAAAAGATTCTTATGTGGATTTTTGCCAAGCAACAAGGACAAAGTTACTGCCTTGGTTTTGAAGTAAAATAAGCGTTGAGCATTAAAATATGGACATTCAATAAGGATATAATAAACTGTTATCCCACAATCACAATATGGGCATATCGGCAATCGATCATTTAATAATAGATGTATGTGTGTAATTCTAGCGTGGCCGATTCTCGGGCTAGTTAAAACTGTGTCATCTATATCTATACTTATAATAAAGCTGAATGTGTGTGTGTTGGCGCTCTAGAGGCCAGACCGTTGGACCTACAGTTACCAAATTTGGTACATGTATACCTTGGAGGTCGGGAATGTGCACCTCGGAGCTCTTTTTTTCGAATTCTTAATTAGAATTTGAATTAATTAAAATTTAAGCGAAATTTCGACGTTTTTCCGCTATAACTTCCGAAAATATTATCGCACAAACATGATTTTTATATCAGTTTAAAGATAAAAAAAAAAAAATTAGCTTTCTAACGGTATCAGTTTTTTTAATTTATAACGTAAGCTTCTATTTTTAACGAATTTTTAAAGAAATATTTTAACCATGTTTTTAGCACGTGACTGGATAAAATAAAAGAATGCCGGAAGTTCCAATAAAAATAAAACTATCATCGAAAAATGAATCTAAAGAAATGAAACTTTTAGCACGTGACTGGATAAAATAAAAGAACTATAAAATGGGATATTTTCTAAAAAAATAAATGCAAAGCAAAGGATTCTATGATCGTTTGCAATATCTAAATAATTAATTCAATAAATCTTCTTTACGATAAACCTGATCGAATTTAGACAGGATATGCATTGGAATCCCGACTTAATGGGATATTTCTATTATCGTTTGCAATATTTGTATCATTAATTCAATATTTTTTTCATTATAAAATATGATAGTTTCTAAAAAAATAAATGCAAAGCTAAGGTTTCCATAAAATCTGCAAGAGCACGTCAAAAGGAAAAAATTAGATTTTATCACCGTGTTGCCATCATTTTGACGGAAGTTCAAATTAAAAAAAAAAACATCATCGCAAATTAAATCTGAAGAAATGCAACTTTTAGCACGTGACTGGATAAAATAAAATAAATATAAAATGTGATATTTTCTTTAAAAAATGCAAGGCAAAGGATTCTATGATCGTTTGCAATATTTAAATCATTAATTGAATAAATTATATTTATTTATACAGGAAATGCATTCAAATTCCTTTCCAATGGCCAATTTGTAAAATATTATTAATAGGCATATATATTGTTTAGTACTATTAATTTGATCTAAATGAAGTAAATAATTACATTTTATGTAGTTTGAGTCAAGCAATGCATTTATGAATAATGAGTTTTAGATTTCTTCATACTTTGCTCTGTGAGCTATTTTTTACAAAATATTTTTATTAATATTTTAAATAAAAGTTGCTACATCAATCAATTTTCTAAATCAATCATTATAAAACTGATTGATTTATAAAATTAAAGAATATTAATAGGAAAACGCGTTCTTTTAGAACTTTCAGTCCATCATCTTAAAGAAAATATTAATTTCAAGCCAATCAATGCCCGGAGTTACTTCAAGACTAATGAATATGTGATTTAAGTGAAAATTTTAGAACCCATTACTCATGGCGAACCAGCTGGTCGCCACAGGCGGCTAGTGTTTTCTATAATTCAAAGAAGGCAAATTTTCTATGATAGGTTTGCAAGTATTGTAGTGGAAGCTTTATGAACTAGATAAAATCCTCAAGACTGAGTGATCACTTATAGTCTTGTGGTCATGTTATCTGCCTACCAACCGTAAGGTCCTGAGTTTGATCCTGCCAATCGCAACAAAAGCATTTGTCTTCTAAGGTGTAAATCTGGTTCATAACATTTAAACTTTTAATTGGAGGGATGTGGAAAGCTCCTGAACATATTCTAAGAGCTACGTAGAGAGTAGGGTAAATTTTTTTCAGTAAACTTTTCCTAGCTGAGCCATGGATCGCACACCCATTATCTATTTCCGAAAGGATGGTATTCTATAAATCCTTTGCAATGAAGTTCTGTCAACACCCCAAGATGTATTAGAAAGAACTTTCAAGATATTTAAAACCCTCACATGTTTCACGTAAAGAAGTTAGATGGGATTGAAACGTCAGTTTTTTGTCGGAAGTGATTCCTAAGAAACGGATTTCATTGAGAAAAGGTATTTTTTGACCATATAACGTAATTTCAGGTTCTGGATGAAGTTTTCTTATCCGACAAAAAATGCACTCCCGCTGTTTTTGCCGTTGAGAAAGTGAAACCATTTAAATTTGATTATAGTTTAATTTTGTTCACAGCCGTTTGCAGTTGTCTGTCTATAAAACGCATATGGGTTACCATGCAAGAAATGTACAGATTGTCTACATAAAGGTGTCCTTTGACATACGGTGAAAGCTGTTTTAAAATGGTATTAATCTTTATAATGAAAAAAGTGACACTTAGAACGCTGCCCTATGGGACACCTTCTTGGATAAAAGTATCAGAAAATTCATGTCCCAATTTAACTTTAAACTGTCTCAATCGTAAAAAAATTTGAATAAAGATTGGCAAGTTCCCTCGTAAATTAAAGTCGTATCTCCGTGTGCGATCGCTTAGCTTTTTTAATCTCGAAAAAGATGCCCACTAAGTGTTTCCTCTGCAAAAAAAGCAGAACGAATATCGTTTTCTAAGCTTAAAATTTTGTCTAAAGTTGATCGCCTCTTTCAAAAGCCACTTTGGAATGGACTGAGAATTTTGTGTATTTCCAAAAAGTATATAAGTCGTCGGTTAATCATTTTTTAAAGCTATTGAGTGATAGTTCAAAGGATTGGTGGGATCTTTATTAAGCTTTAAAAGAGGAATACTTATTGACTGTTGTCAAGGAGATGGAAAATATTGCTCCTTTCAAATTCGATTAAATAAATACAAGTTTCTCTTCGATTCGTAAGTTAAATCTTGGATCGTTGCATAGCTGATGTTATCTGGGCCAGGAAAAGATTTATGAACATTTGATAAAGCAAACTGAAGTTCTTGAAATGTAAAATTACTGTAAGGTAAATCAGACTGAAACAAAATTCATTTTTTTTTTTTTTGTTCTCGGCAATTTTTTTTTTTTTTTTGAAATTAAAAAAAAGTATGGATTATAATTTTCACTGGAGGATGTACTTGCGAAAGTAGAAGCTATAGTATTTGTTATCTGCTTTGACTCTTTTGTATGCAATTAAATTTTCGGTTGTGGGATATCTTCGAAATTTGCCCCATGCCTTTCTCTGTTTCTTACGGGCTTGCTGGGGGCCGCGATCGCCTGGTGGAAAGGTCTCGGCTTCGGAACCGGAGGATTTCAGGTTCGAGACTCGATTCCACCGAAGAACCGTCGTGTGAGGGGGTCTCTTGTACGCTAAATCTGTCAGGCCAAACGTCCTCCCTCTGGTGTGGTGTGTGCCAGTTCAGGTGTCCTCGTCATCTGACCTTGGTTTAAAATGACGAGGTCCGTCCCAAAATAGCGCTAGTGTTGCTTTACAACGGGATATTAATATAACTAGACTAATCTATGGATTTGACTTGTTGACACTCACTATTCCACCACAGTTTACTTTGCTTATTCCGAGTACTCTTAGTCTGGGAGATAGATGCGTTTACAGCATGGATTATAGTTTGGGTAATTAAGTTTAATGCTTGATGAATAGAATAATGTTTTACCATGATTTTACTTATTTTTGAAAGAACAAAGAATGTATTCCAGTCAGCTGCTGTGAATATGTATCTATATGATAGTAATTATGATGCTTATGTCTATTATCAGTAATAATCAACGGAAAATGGTCACTGTTGTGGAGATACTTGTCTAATGTGAGATTAAGAAATAACAAAATTAGTGGAGAGTAAATAGCGAGGTCAATTACATGGAAGGATTTTGTAGGCTGGTAGAAATATGTTAGTTCATCTGTATTCAGAAGACATGAGTTGTGATCCTGTAAAAGTTTTTCAAGCTAGAACCTCTTGCGTTGGTGCCAGAAATTTCCAAAATGAGGCTATGGCCATTAAAATCTCCGATGATAAAAAACGGAGATGGAAGTTATTGAATTAAACCAGTGATTCCCAAAGTGGTCTATATCGACCCCTAGGGGTCTATGACAACCTGCAAGGGGTCTACGTCAGCGAAAAAAAATTTGGGGGTCCATGAAATGAAAATGGGGATCCACGATAGTAAATCACAACACATACACTGATAGTACCTATTTACTCACATCATACTATCTTATAATATCAAAACATTTACATTATTCATAAAAGTACCTATGAAGTAAAAAAAAATTATATATGTTTATAAAATTGTGTAAGCTGTAAGCTTATTTAAATAATTTTATTTTGCCCATAGATGACTGATGCCAAGTCCGAATCTAAAAAGAAATGTAGACAGTACAGTGTTGATTATTTGAAATTGGCTTCATTCCATCATTGGCGGACAAAAAATTGCCTATGTACCTTTTATGCAACAAAGTTTTGAACAATGACGCTATGAAACCATCTAAACTGCAAGATCATCTGAGAAGATGCCACCCTGATAAAACAGAGAAAGATTTGAAATACTTTCAAACACTCAAAGATGAAAGATGATGGTTTGCCGGCGTCTTACAATATCTCATTACTTATAGCAAAATCCGGAAAACCGCATACTATCGGAGAGAAGTTAATTTTGCCAGCCGTTGAAGAGGTTTTAAAAACTGTTTTACACAAATTTGCATCTGATATCATTAAAAGAATTCCCTTAAGCAACAATACTGTTGAAAGACGTATTGATGAAATGGGTTCTGATATTGAAAGCTTCTTATGTAATTATTTGCAAACGCCCTATTTCTCTATACAACTGGACGAGTCAACTTTACCTGATAATACAGCATTATTATTGGCATATGTTCGTTTTATTATGAATCAAGAAATCCACGAAGAACTGCTCTTCGCAAGAACTTTGATAACCGACACTAAAGGTGAATCAATATTCCATGTTTTGAAGGATTGTTTCATTGAAACAGCCTTTATCAAATACAATATCAGTAGCTACAGATGGAGCTCCTGCCATGGTTGGACGTTATCGTGGATTTATAAGCTATTTAAAACAAAATGTGTCAGGGGTGTTAGCAATACATTGCGTCATCCATCGACAACATTTAGTTGCTAAAAATTTGAGTGTTAGATTGCATGAATCACTTCATTTTGTCATTGATGCAGTAAATCGAATCCGAAGCAACGTGTTGAATACGCGGTTATTTGCGCAGTTGTGTGAAGGAAATGACGAACACTTTCATCAATTACTCCTTCACACTGAAGTACGCTGGCTGTCGAAAGGCTCATGTTTGACAAGATTTTTTTGCACTTTGAGACTATTTTAGAATTTCTGGATACTAAAGATAAAATTTTAAAAGAAAATTTAATGAAGAGGAAAACAGACATTGCCTATTTAACAGATTTGTTTACAAAATTTAATATGGTTAATTTGCAATTACAAGGTGACAGTTTAAATTTGATTAAAACAAAGTCCATCTTATCAGCGTTTCTTGCCAAAGTTAAACTAATGAAGCAAAATATTGGACGGGGTGAATTTTCTCAGTTCCCCAATTTGTCACAGACAAGCTGCCAGGAAGACGACGTTTTAACTTACGTTCAACATTTAAATGCTGTCCATTCAGATTTTGAATCTATGTTTGAGGATATTTTGACTATGGTTATACCACCATGGATAATTAATCCATATGGTGACATAGAAGAAACGAATGTCATAATACAAGAGGAACTGACAGAACTAAGTACAAACGAAGAACTTAAGGTTCAGTTTAAAAACGGATATCAGCAATTCTGGCTTCTTTGCAACATACTCGTTACTTATCCCGTATTATGGAATATAGCGAGGAAATTTTTAATCTCCTTTCCGTCGTCATACCTAGTGGAAAAGGGGTTTAGCGCTGTTACTAATCTCTTAACGAATAAAAGAAACAGACTGGACATCATTAGCCGAGGAGATTTAAAAAAATTGATACCAAATGTTGATAATTTATTGTTAAAGCATCAGGCTCATCCTTCTCATTAAAAATATTGACTTTTTGCTTATGTTAGTTTATTTTATGTTTATTTCATGTTACATAGATCTTACATAACAGATACGAAATTTTATTTTGAGTAGTATAAATTTAAATTCAATTAATAAATGTATAAATTAACATGTGTTTTTACTTTAAGTTTTTAACAGTAAACTTCACTACAGCTAGAAATTTACAGAAAATCAATATCAGGTAAGTAGGGGATCTATTCAATACGGAAAAACATGGCAAGGGGTCTACGACACAAAAAAGTTTGGGAAACTCTGAATTAAACGATTCAAATCAGTTTGATTGATGTATTTATTAGGAGGTAAATAGAAATTACGTATGGTTATCAGGGATTTTACATGTATTCGAACAGCAATAACCTGTAAATTTGAGTCTAAATTCAATAAAGTGGATGGGGTGGGGGGGCATTTGCAACAAGCAGCGCAATTCCACCTGTAGCTCTATCGTTACCATGATTTTTGTAACATGTAGAGTAGTTTGAGACATGAATATTATCGCCTGGCTTCAGATGGATCTCCAGTAAAGCAATACAAGCTGGTGCATAGATATTTATGAGATCTTTTAATTCAGAAATTTTATTTTTTAATCCATGACAGTTCCAAGAAAGAGAGTCTGCTATTTAAGGAAAATAATTATAATAATAAAAGTAAATATAGGGAACAAATGCTTTATAATTTCTTAGAATATATCGATTTGTTCGAGTCACTAAATAGCATTTCTTCGTCAGAAAAGTGAATACTGAAGAGATTATCACTATCCGAGTCTTTGTCTTTAGTTTTTTTTTTTTTCTGTTCTTTTAAAAAGTCTTCCTGTGTTAAGGAATGTTTTGGTAGAGACTTCGTTTGGGCTCTATACTCTGTTAAAATTCTAGCACGTTTAATGGCTTTTGTTTCTTTAACTCTTTTTATTTGGTCAGATTTTTTGTTTGTTTTCTTAGTCTCATCTTTTTTTTTTTTTTTTTTTTTTTTGTTTGTGTGTGTGTGTGTGTGTTTGGTTTAGATTTCCCAGTTTCAGTGAGTGAAGAAATATTTTTGAGTGGAGAATTCTCAGCTATCGGTTTTAATTTATATAATGGAGGGCAAATTATTTTTGTAATGCTTTCATCAGTCAGCGTACTTGAAGAAGTTATTGATTTCACTGCATTGCTGTAAGAAAGAATAATGTTAAATAAAATTTTAGAACAGGAATACTCAATCTTTACCCACTCGAGATCCTTTTTATGTCCTAAAAATTATGCTGCAATCCCTAAATTGGAAACAGGATAAGAAAATGAAGCACGTTGCCCAATAAAAATAACTTCAAACTGTTAATGAAATCTTATGTCGAGATTATACACTTTAACTAATTTTGGTTATAAATGTTGAAGTATATTTTTAGGAAATTGCCACGAAAACTTTCTTAACTTTACCTTGATTTAGATTTGCAATTTGAAAGAGCATCATTTAAAATTAATTCTCATTAAATTAGTTCCAAATACTCGAATATTGCTTTCAGTCTATTTGATTCCATACATAATTTTTGTATATACAGATTATTACACACTTTTATTTAACTGTTTTTGTGCTTTTAAAGACAAAAATTTTCAAAATTTTTTTTTTTTCCGCTTCTTGATGCATGTAAGTTTTGAAATTTTCTATACTTACGTGCTCTTGATGACAATGCACTATTTTGGGAATTTAATCAACTATTAGTCTATTGATTTAAGGAAATTTTTGTCCCATACAAGCGACGCCTACTAGAAATGAATCTGAGAAAAAAAATTATCAAAAATCCCATAGCATTTCTAATAATGAATTATAAATTAAATACAAAAATAGAAAAAGATTTTTATATTAAAAAGTGTGTTTAAATAAGTTTTTTTAATATTAATAAGTGCTTTTTTTTTTCTTTCTTGCATACAAAGAAGTATTATAATCATCAAAAAATTTGAACGCGAAATTTTGCTGAATAGCTATACAGTCATCCTGAACAAAAATAACTAGTGGCTGCAATTTGGTTTATGGCTTTTGTATCGAATATATGCATTTATGCAAAATTTTCAACGAAATCCATTCAGAGGGAAGTAGTTTGTCCGAGTTGCATGTGAACACGATAAACATAAATGAAAGATCTGCATTTATAAAATTTAATACAGTTTTAGAATCTAAAGTGTAGATTCTTATCAAATTTCGAATCAAATCCATCAAAAGTGTGCCCGTTTATTGCTCTATTTTTGCATGTGACTATATAATTAAAATTTGGTATGTGATGTGAAATTGTAGATCTGTTTCAAATTTTACATTCTGTCGATTGAAAGGGCTAGGGGAAACATATTTGGTTTTCTTTACTTTACGCTTGAGCACGACCTAGTTCAAAAATATACAATTTTGAGCCGGGGAAGCCATATAAGTGACTCGCCCGAAGATACACACTTAAAGAATATCGAATAAACGGACCGTCGCAGCAGCAACATTGGCGGGTACTTTGATTGAGTCCTAAGGGTCATCACCGGCCATGGTACAACTCTTCCTGAAGGAAGTATGTTCCATTATCGATGGGTGGAGCCAGATCCCCCCATTTATTTATGTACCGTCAGGATGGTGAAATCGAACCATCATACCGAAAACATCTCATCCTCTTTTCGAGGTCCCCTTGAGGGGGGATAACAGAGGAAGGATAGCACCTTTATTTAAAATTCTAAGTTTCTGATACATTCTTATTCTTTCATGATGTGGCATTTTCGTGAAGAAAATAAAAGTGCAAAATATATTGCTCTATTTTTAAAAAAGGATTGTATTTAAACTTTCCTTCATGTTAATTCCAAAAACTTTTGTGTGATATTTTGAGGCATCGACGGGCTAAAATAGTTACTCAAAGTTTGAATTCACAAGCATTTTATTTGAAAACTACGGATGTGATACAAGATACTCTTGCAGCTAAATATTTGCTTTGAAAAATGGTAACGAAAAACTTCAAAACAAGTGTTCAAGAAGTTTTGAAAATGATTATACTTTATTATTAAGAAGGCCTCGGAACCGGATTGTTTCAGGTTCGAGACTCAATTCCACCGATGAGCCGTCGTGTAAGGGTGTCTCTTGTACGTTAAATCTATCAGGCCAAACGTCCTCCCTCTGGTATGGAGAGGTTGTGCCAGCTCAGTTGCCGTCCTCAGCATCTGACTGTGGTTCAGAATTACGAGGTCAGTCCCAAAATAGCCCTAATATTGCTTTACAACGGGATATTAATATAACTAAACTAAACTAAACTTGTTATTAAGAAGCGGTAATGATTAGGTGAAATTTTTAGGATTAAAAAATATAAAAATTTGATTTCCTACAGAAGACAGCAATTTCAAAAATTATGTTCTCTATGACACTACAATAAATAGAAATGGATGGTGAACTTCATTTCCGTATTAGTGTCATCGGATGTTCGTTAGGCGATTAGCGGAATTAGAAAGCTATGTTACAGTTAACTGAATCATTTGGAGATGAGCGTCAAAATAGAAAACATCGGCAAATGTGAAATCTTAACTCAAGTATTAAAAATAATTCTTGATTGCATTTTTTCACTTTTCTAAATACATTTATGCAAAATTTGATAGCTCTATTTTTAGTGTGGATATTCCTAACATTTTTTGAACCATCGTCCACTTTATAAGCAAAAAATATTTCAACAGCCCCTACTCTTTAATGGTTAATCATAGCAAATATTAAAATTTTGTTCTTATAATTCTAATTAATATCTTCTCCTTCAAACACCATTTTGTCTTACGTGTAAGGGGAGTCATTTACGATCGGGAATAGTAACAACTTGGATCAGTGTTCATTTTGTAACTTCAATTTCATACAGAAGAGAAGAGAAACTTGAGAAATTGAACTTATACGATATCTCAGAGAAGTACTCGAATGCAGTGAAAGAAAATGAAATTCCTTGCTTGCATTTGTGCCTGATATTAGGCTTTCCTAAAGAATCATGTAACAACAAGGAAATGCTGATGATTATACTGTACATAATCGTAATACCAGTGCATTGAGTTGAATGCCGGTATACGTATAAAAACAGAACAACACTTTGAAAAATTGTTTAAAAACTTCAATTAATATTTTATCAGATCATTAAAAAATTGATGAATTAAGAAATGCATTTTTAGATTCTCTCTTTTAATAACTTATTCTCATGATAACTTACTCTAGGCTGAGATATAAAAGAGGGGCTTAAATCAATAAATTTAGTTTTTATTCAGCAAATTTTGTATATATAAGCATCAAAAATTGAATGCATAGATGAAAGTAAGTGAAACATTTTACTAATTGGCACATTTACACTATGAAAGTCGTACATTTTTTTTTTAATTTTAATTCTTTATTATCAATTTCCACAGAAGTTAAAGATTACTTATGCAATTGCTTATTTGATGAAACTTTGTAATTTGAAATCTATTCCTACATGCAATATCAAAAAAAAAAGTTTTTTTTTTCCTTTTTTTTTCTTACATTCTGTATATTAAAGTCAATCAGAAAAACCCGAGAACCAAATTTTTAGAATCAATCACATTAATTTAAGATAAGAAAAAATGATTTAAATCAGCAAAGTGGCTCACTTTTCTTATATTTTATATTCATATAAACGAAATATTCTTCCCGTGATTAGCCATCGAAAAAAATTTGGAACAACTATGACATAACAAACAGTTACCACATGGCAATCGCAGTTACTTCATAAAAAAGTTAATTCTGTCAGTTTTATGATGTAAAATGATATGCAAAAAGTAAAAGTATTTTTTATAACAAACAGTCTACGAAATATCAACGTATTGTTTTAATAGTATCTAGAAAATAAAAAAAAAAGCCTTCGATAACTAATTTCCCCCACCTTCAAAATCACTGCTAATTTTTGTAAATTGATATAACATTTAATCAAACGCTTAGCTCTGAGGCAAATAAAAATGAGTCAGAAATATCTTTTTTTATTCCATATAAATAGTAACATTAAAGATAACACAATTAAGTACTTTATGTTGAAACATTTAATGTAGGAATTTTTAATTAATTAAAAATTAACCGTTTAATTAATTGCTACGAAACCTTCACTAAAACCTTTTCCTTGCTTCTTAGATTTTTTAATGAGCAAAATTTGAAGAAGATCTACCGAATAATTTGGTTTTCTATCTATATATTTTTACTACGTTGCAATTTTTGAGTTTAACTTTTATTAATAGATTTATTGCAGTTAGTCAGGAGACAAGTTAAGCAGCTGTTAAGGCAGAAATGTTTTCTTGTTTGTTAGTTTCTATATTGCATTACAAAAGTTTCAGAAATGGGTAATTCGAGTTACAACTTAAGGTTTCACAATTTTTTTTTATTAAACTGAAAAAAACTATATATATTTACATTTTTTTTATCTTTCTTATTTCTTGCATAATCGGACGTAAAAACTTAGCGAAATAATTTAATATTTTTTCAAAGTATAGATATATGTTTCTAAATTTTAAATCATGAAGCTAAAAACGAAATGATGACAATTTTATGACGGGTAGAATTATGTTTTTTATATTAGATAATTTAACAAAAATTGTACACATAATTAAAAAAAACCCATAGGAATCAAATAAACACTAAGCAAATACCGTAACAGATTAACATTTTAATCGCATTTACAGCTTAGAACAAATTTTCACTAAGCAAAGAAATTTCTCTACAGCAATATACGCATTCCAACTTTAAATTCATCTTTTCCGGAAATCCAGATGATGCTTGATTTCGGAGGAGGAAGGAGGGGTGAAGTGAGGTAGGGGAGCTGTGCAAACTCCCAACACGAAACTGTTCCTTTGGAACGTCGGAACACTGCACACTTCAGGGAGAGAGAAGGAGAGGGGGGGGGGAATCTCTCTAGTGTGCGTGTGTGTGGAGATCATTAATCCCCCACCCCTCCGAGACGCGTTCCGGCTGGGTTTGTAAGGGTAAAAGGGCACATCTCGTCATCATCTTCCCCCAGAAATGTTTCCCAAAGTTTCCCGGCGTCATCAGTTACCATGGCAATGACTGAAGAGCGTCGCCGCCGTTCCAACAATTATGCAAATGGGCCCGTGCCTGACGCTGACAGTAGCCGGCGTATCGGGTGAACGATTGCCCGCGCCACGCCCCCTATACCCACCCACCCGGGAGATGAGGGGGGGGGACGAAGTTTAACGGCAGACGAGAACTTGGGTATCGCCATAAATCATAAATTACTTTATCATCAGCAGGGCATGGGATGGAGGAATTTCGTAGCGTTACTGTTTTTATTGTTATCATTTTACCACACAGTTTGGGACTTGGAGAAGCATGCACAACACACTCAGGTGTCTTTATTCCTGGCTCTAATGAGGTAACTCTTAATAAACTGATGGAATTAGGTTACCGCGGGATTTAGAGGGTGGAAGGGGATTGGGGGATTCTTCGTCGGGTCTTGTAATGTGCGCCTCTAGAAGTGTGTTAACCCTAGTTTTGTCGAAACATTTAGATGCAGATGTAGGTCTGGGCGATGTTAGCGTCCAAATTAAATGAGGCATGGTTTGTGTGAGAAGCGGATTGTTTTTTTAGGAGTTATTTATGTTATGTATACTTGGTGATGCTGTTTATTGAATTTTAATACGAAGAGAAAGTTTCAGTTATATACAAGCGACTATGAAGTTAGAGTGCAGTTTAAAATAATTAAAATTTTATAAGTGTTTGATAGAGAGAATCTGTGGATAAGATTAGAAGTTTTTAGAATTATTACACAAAGAAAGAAATATTTCAATTGCCAAAAAATTAAACCTCAAAAATTATAAGTCTGGGTGATGTTAGCTTTCAAGCTGAGAGAGGTATGGTTGGTAAGAGAAATAATTTGGATTGTTCTTTTAGAAGTTATTTAGATTATGTGTACTTACATATGTTATTTATTAAATTTTAATAGAAGACGAAATAAGTTTCAATGTTAATACAAGTGACCTTGAAGTTTAAAATGATTGCAATGTTTTAAGTAGCTTGAAGAGAGAGCTTGTAAAAAAAAATTAGAGAATTTTTAGAGAAAATTTATTTGAATTCTCTGCGAATTAAATATTTTGTACTGAAAAAAATTCTGTAATCGCCACAAAAAGAAATTTCAAAAATTGTATGAATCTGGGTTTGTGCGAAACAGCACATGTTCGTAAAAGACATTTTTAATGTTTCGGCTGTCTCTCTCTGAGTATTTAATTAGGTGTTTGCATGTATTTTGATTTTTTTTCATTTCAAAAAGGCATTTATTGAGAAAAAATGGCACAATTTATATCAATCAAAATATTTTCTACAACCTTTCTCCATTTTGTCTTCGAATTCTTTTGGTCCTCCAGGCCGTTCTTTGTCATTGACATCGAAATAGCCACTCTTAAACCGTTGATCAGGTGTCGTCCACGTCTTCTGACCGCGGCTCAAAATTACGAGGTCCGTCCCAAAATAGTCCTAGGGTTGCTTCAAAACGAGATGTTAATATAACTAAACTAAACTAAAAACTTTAAACAGTGAATTTACTACCTTTATCAGCTTTATTCAATCATCGAATTATATCAGATAATAATTGAATGCTGCAGAACTTTGGGCTGTGTATTTCATTTACATGGATAATATAAAATTTTTTATCACATTTTTTTTTTGCGTTACTATTTCTCAAGTTTTCAATGAATTAAAAAAATAATTCAACTATTATAATCAAAATTGAGCTTAATCCCGTAGCGAAGTTATCATAAATAGTCTTAAAGCATGCAAAAAAGTAGGTTGTAACTAAGCATATAATTTATTGAATCGGTAACAAAAGTAATTACTATTTTTAAAATAACATTTTGAGGCAAAACTTATCCCAGTATTGGTTAAACTTTAATGCATATTTTACCGTCTTTTTTTAAAAGTCGCTTTGGAGCAGTTTGCTGGACCCATTTTTAATCGAAAGAAAAAATAAATAAATAAAATCAATTGAAACGTGGAAAATTCTTCATGAAAGTGATTGGAGAAATAGAATTAATTGTAAACTTTCAAATACTTACTTTTACAGAAGAGCAGGTGATATAACGAAAACTTGGAGAACCAAAGTATAAGTACTCTGATCCAATAAGTACTCGCTTTCTACGTCAGTCCTTTTTTTCAAAAAATAACAAAACAACTTTTATGTATGTTTTCTGGCTTCTTCATACGGGTCGACATTTCATAAGCTTTTGTGTTATACTGTATATAATATATTTAAATATATATTTTAGAAAAAATAATATAATATTATATACACTGAAGTGACAAAAGTCATGGGAAGCAATATGCAAATATACAGATGGCAGTAGTATCGCAGCGAAAAAGTATAAATGCGCAGTTCGTTTTTCAGAGCTTTCATTTGTGTTCAAGTTATTCATGTGAACAGGTTTTTCGTGATTTATGGCGGCATGACGAGAATTAACAGACTTTGAACGTGGAATGTTAGTTGGAGCTAGACGCATGGGTCATTCCATTGCGGATATCGTTAGTGAATTCAACATTCCGAGATCCACAGTATCAAGAGTGTGCCGAGAGTATGAAATTTCAGGCATCACATCCCATCAGGGACAGCGCAGTGGGCGACCACCTGCACTTAACGACCGAGACCGCCGACGTCTGTGTAGAATGGTCAATGCTAATAGACACGCAACACTTCGTCAAATAACTGCAGGAATCAATGTGGGACGTACGAGGGACGTGTCCGATAGGACTGTGCGGCGAAATTTGTCTTTCTTGGGATATGACAGCAGAAGACCGACTCGAGTGCCTTTACTGACAGCACGACATCGCCTGCAGCGACTCTCCTGGGCTCGTGAGCATATCGACTTGTCCCTAGACCAGTGGAAAACCGTGGTGTGGTCAGATGAGTCCCGATTTCAGTTGTTACGAACTGATGGTAGAGTTCGAGTGTGGCGCAGACCCCACGAAGCCATGGACCCAAACTATCAGCAAGGCACTGTTCAAGCTGGTGGTGGCTGCATAATGGTGTGGGCTGTTTTTACATGGCATGGACTCGGTCCTCTGGTGCAACTGAACCGATCATTGACTGGAAATGGTGATGTTCAGCTGCTTGCAGATCACTTGCAGCCATTCATGGACTTCACGTACCCACACAACGATGGGATTTTTATGGATAACAATGCTCCATGTCACCGGGTCAGAACTGTTCGCGATTGGTTTGAAGAACATTCCGGACAATTCCAGCGCATGATCTGGCCCCCTAGATCACCCGATATGAATCCCATCGAGCATTTATGGGACATCATCGAAAGGTCCGTTCGTGCCCAAACCCCTGCACCATCCACACTTTCACAATTATGGACGTCTATACAGACAGCATGGCTCAATATTCCTGCAGAGGACTTCCAACGACTAGTGGACTCCATGACACGTCGAATTGTTGCACTTCGCCGGGCAAAAGGAAGACCGACACGATATTAACAGTCATCCCATGACTTTTGTCACTTCAGTGTATGTTTTAGATAGCTTCATAAATGATTGTCTGATTATAGTACAGGAGCTAGTATGAGTCAACTACGCCAATGCATCTTTTATAAACGAGCTTAATTGCAAGATAAATTGCAAAATAAATAAAATTGTAAGATAAATAAGTTAATACTGTGATGAAATGAGGAAAATTTTCTTTAAATGTCTTGATAAATAAAATTTTTCCTCATTTCATCACAGATAATTATATATTAACCATGTTGGTTAATACGTTGGGCAGGAATTTTCCATCAAAATAGTCGAAAATATTTTTTTAAGGAGAAAAATTATTCGAAAAAAGGGATAATCATTGTCTAAAGCAATTATTTTTTTATGACCATATATATATAAGATTAAATTTGAAATTTCCTATTCAAAGTATTCAGGTGTAAAATAGAGCAAAAAAAGATTTCAAATCTTGCTGATATGCCTCTCAGAATTTGGGGAAAGCTAACGTTGTAAGAAATCTTAATTGTGAAAGGCAGAGAGAAGAAAAACTTTCGAGATACTCCCAAAAAATGTAAATAGTTATGATGATCCCGAATTTATTTTATGATTTACTTAGAAGCTACTTCATCTTTTAAGTAAATCATAAACTAAATTTAAAAAAAAGGGTTTTTAAAATCTACCTAGTTTACTAGTTTTGTTCATATTAACATCCCACTTCTCAAGCAACACTAGTGCTATTTTGAGATGGACCTCGTAATTTTGAATTGCAATCAGATGATGAGGACAACACCTGAGCTGTCACTCTAATCCAAGCTCCATCCACATACGCGGGAGAACGTTTGGCCCCGTCGGATTTAACGTGCACCAGACCCTCTTACATAATGATTCATCGCTAGAATCGGGTCTCGAACCCGAAACCCTTCGGTTTCGTACCTAAAATTTTGTTAACCAGCCACCAGGGCACCTTAATAATGGACCATTATCCGAATTTTATAAAATCATTATCTGACAATTTGTAAAATAGTGCAGTGATGACGATTGCTATTTATTAGTTAGTTAAAAACTAGCCGTCTTTAGCAACCAGTTTGTTCGCCTAGATTACTGACTTTTTAGACTGTTAAATTATTAATAAAGTATGCATTTCCTTAAAAAAATACTTAGCCTAATAATTTGATACCACTAAAATACACGAATTCAGTTAAAACAGTTTGCTGCAAATTGTATTACGAAATTAAAGCAGAAATGAAAATTCTACTGTGGATTTAATGATTTGCAAAAGTGTATGCTTGAATATTTTGATAAAAATTTTGAATTCCATCATAGCAATTAAAAATTTATTTCATATAGTGTATCAGATTGAATTAAAAATATTTCTGTAGTTAAATGAAAAATGCAACGAATATCAATTTCCATAGGAAAGTCCTACTACTGACTCTCTGACCCACTCGAAGGCATGCGGAGTTCCTTTCGAGGAGCTCCTCCTTTGGGGGGCGTTAATTTCTATGGGCAAGTCATAACGATTATGGGACTTAGAATTAATATAAGGCGCCAAAATTGAATAATTTTGGAGCGATTTCTCTCTAAATATAATTGTAGCATTTTTTTATTGCAACTTTAAAAACCATTTAACATTTCTGATATACAGCCAGGACTGCAGACGTTTTGAGAGTTTTTGAATGATTGGCAGGATTTTGACGTGCTTGGCGATAAACACCACATTGATTTTACCAAGATTGATTAACTGGCAACGATTAAGCCTATTTTTTTTTAAGCTTTTGTTTGCCGAACTTTTTGTTTGAAGCCTATTTCTTTATTTTACTTTTATCTTCTTTTCTCTCTCTGAATGTTCTCTTGATGATACGGCGAAACCACTTCCGGACACTTTTAATCATATTTTGTTGCACCATTAATTAGCTAAGCAGAACGTGTGATTCAATACAGTCGTAAAAACCTTCTTAACCAAAGACTGAAATAGTCTCGAATTCGTATGATATATTGTTTATTTTTGAATGTTGCCATACTGCAATTAGTAATAGCAGCCATGTATGTTAACATTTTTCTATTTGTTGTAATTTTGATTATATTGTATTCCTTTTTACTTGACTTATATTGCTAATTTATGTATATTTATCTGTATTCTGGTAGTAGCTGTATTAGTGCTCACTAAATACTATGAATTTTTTTTTGTTTAATTTTAATCTTGTTCGAATCCGAAATAATTTTTCGTTTCGTTTCCTAAATTATTTTAATTTAGATTTATTTCATAAATGGGTTTTATTCCTTTTAACTTTTATTTTTGTTTACTTTTTGTAGTTTAATTCCGAATTAAATTTTAATTCCGATTCTGTCATAAATATTTTTAGTTTCGACAAAAAATATTTAAGTTTTGGTTTTAAATTTTTTTTAAATAACTAAATATTTTTTAGTTTCGGTTTTCAGAAATAATTTAATTTTTGATGATTGGTGACATTGATTTTTTTGATGAAAACTGTAAATTCTGTGCAGCAAAAACTCCGCTTTCTAAAAAAAAGGTAAGTGGGCAACTTAAAGTAAATATCAAAAATGTCTTTCGTGGGATTTCATCCCCAAATCACAGAGATTCTGATAGGATAGTCACTCGCGGAGAGTGTTTCCAGTTCACATCGTCCGTGCGGGAGGAGGTGGACAGGGGGTGGGAGGATGCGCGAGAAGATTCCGACATCCGTCACGCAAATACGATGATTGCCTCCCCCCATTTCAGTCTCCTTTCTTCTTTAACCCCTCTCTCCAACCCCCGCTTCCAACACGCCGACGTGCGACCCGCACTCTTTTTAGCATGGAAATGTGACATCTCATTTCCATTTCAAATGATCGCTTGGATTAATGCTGAAAGTGCGGGGAAGAGGGTGAGGGAGAGATGCACTTCCCCCCTCCTCCCCCGCAAAGCTCGACACTTCTTAAAATTCCTGACGCGGATACTCCGGAGAAATCACGAAGGGAGTGCTGCCAACAAAGAAGCGAGTTGCCGAAAAATTTTTGAGCGCAAATTGCAGACCTTGCAAATACACTCAGTGAGTGAGAGGGAGCACCCCATTTAAAGACCCCCGGGGCATGGGCACCGCTGTCCCCTCCTCCTCTGCAGGTGGGGGGGGAGTTGAGTAAAAAGCTCACATAGGATTCCACAGGGAGGTTGACTGCTGAGGTACGTTTGTGAAATTTCATGCCGACAGAGAATAGTCGAGTGCCTCCCCCCCTTACTTCTTAAGGGACCTTCTCACACTCCCGTGCTTTCTATTTCACACTTTTGCAGGGCAGGCTTAAATACTTTGAGAGAAGGATACCTCATTTGATTCAAAATATTTAAAAAGGTTCTTGTACGGTGAGCAGTAAATAAATAAGTTAAATAAAAACATTTTTAAAAACTTACTTTTATCAGGGTAAGCAAAAGACAAAATTTATTTAGATTAATTTCTACTTTTTATTTTGAAATTTTAATTTATTGTTATAAATTTTATGAGATTTGCAATACATTTTTTCGTATTTATACCAGGCGACTCCCCACATTTTAAATCAATATTTATAATTATTGATAATTTGGTTCCAAAAATATTAAAAATTAATTTAATTGATAATTGGCTTCGAACATGTCAAAGAATTGTATTGCCATCAATAACACACGTCTCCAAAAATTCCAATAAGTCTTATTGTTTACTTATTTATTAATTAATTAATTTATTTTTATTTATTATGCGGGATTTTTTTTACTTATGAATCTTATTTTTTCCTTATGAATGGGCCTGGTGGTAAGGTCTCTGTTTTGGAACAGGAGACAGGCTCGACACCTGACTTAAGCGAAGAATCGTCTTGTAAACGGATCTGGTGCATGTGCATCTGGTGCCGTCGGGGTCAAACATCCACCCCTTGATATGCCGAGGAAGTTTGGAGAAGGGGGTTGCCCTCGTTATCCGACCGCGGTTCAACACACAAGGTACGCCTTCAAATAGCACTAGTGTTGTTTTAAAATGGGACGTTAATATTATTAATCTACTGATGAATGGGGAAAAAAATCAAGAATTATTTATATTCCCCTTTGGTCAGGTTTGAAATCAATCACTGAGGAGAAGATATCCCTCGTGATAAGAAAGGAGAGAAGAGCCTTAGAATATCTGAGAGAAAATATTTATTTTTATTCTTGTTATTTTTTTATATTGTGTTTTCGAAATAAATAAAGGTTTTGATAAAAAGTGAAAATTTGTTATTTCTTTGGGATCCAATAAATCGGGGGGTTTAAACTCGTATTAGAATTTCTGATTTATGAGAGTCACGATGCAAACAGATATGCCTTTAGCTCTTCATTTTGAACCATGGTTAGATGATGAGATTTATTTTAGAGATTGCGAATCTTTCTTCAACTTTCCACATGTTGGAAGACGTATTATCCAGAATTGTAGACTTGAACTGTTCCGCTCTCAGAGCCAGATTGTTACAAAAACCATTAGAAAAAAAGCAAATTCTATGGCCTTTCTTTTCGTTTTTTAACCTCTTTTACTAGATTATTTTTTATTGATTTGAATTTAATTTTCACATAACTGCATTTAAATAATAAATATTACCACAAACTGAAATGATAGACTTGGGGTCACCTTCAAGAAAATTAGTTTCTTTATTTCGCGTTTAAAAAATTAAATATAAATTTTATAATATTTTTAAAAAATTACAAAACTTTTTAACTTAACTCAAATAATGAATCGAATTTTGACAGGACTGTTAATTTGTGAATCATTCATCTAATTGTAAAATATAAAAAGTGTACTGATCTGCAGTTGTGTTCTAAAAAAATGCCCTGGATTAAACAAAATAGAATTCTGGCAAGTGTCTTTTTCCTGAAAGACGCTAAATAAAAAAATACCAGTTTTAAAATGGGAATAATAAGAAACAAACTAAGATAATCATTTAAAGTATGTTTACAAACGATTAATAAATGAAATCAAGAATTTTTTTAATACGCTTCCTTGTGTTCGAATCGTCACTGCTGTTGACAGTTCTGCTGCAAGCGGCTTCAACATTAGAAAATAATTTGAATTTGTGCAACAGTGTTCTTAAAATACCCGTCATCCTTAGCACTAGCATGCCGCCAAAGAAATACGAAAATAGCTGATATATCAAGTGCCGAAGGACGTGTGATAGTAAAATCATAAGCAAGATAACTTCCTGGCAGGAGTGATCCCTTTTGTCTAGTGGTCATGTTATGCGGCTACGAACTCTAACGTTTTGAGTTCGGTCCTTGCTATCTCCAATCGCTACAAACGAAATGAATCCTCAGAAACAGCAGAACGTCTATCAAATCTGATTTCTTTAGTTTGGCTCAATTCATAGAATATTTCGCATAATTTTTACATTTTTTCTCTCTGAGAAATCATAAGGATTACGATAGGGCAATTATGGTGGAAGGGTTCTTCATTCTTGTGGCTGGAAGGTTGTAGTTCAATGCAATCACAAAATCAATGGCTAGTTTATGTATTCAGCAGCCCTTGGGTTAGCACATTAAGAAGCTCATCGCTTAGTAAACCGATTTATTTAATTTCATATTTCAGAATTTTTTCTAACTTAATCAACGTTTTAAATAGTTGTTTTATTTTCCTTTTTATTTCAGCAATGTTGTTGAAATATACGCATTTCCATTTAGTTATTTTTATGACTTTTAACAAATGTGGCATCCTCGCTTTATTTATTTATTTTGTACCAATGTGGCATCCTCGCTTTATTTATTTATTTTGTACAAATGGGGCATCTTCGCATGTACACAATATTAAGTAAACAAACGCTCGCTGTTTATAAATGCTGTAATGACACAAGCTGGAATAACCTTCGACTCCAGGTTGGACATCTTGAACATGATTAGCTGCTCTGGTCATGTCATTCACTGACTTTAATTAACGGAAAGATTATTTTGAATCTTTCCGTTGCAATAATTTAATTCTAACTGGGATTATTGTTTGAATTAAAAATATTTTGAATGTATTTTTGATTATTTTAAGCACAACAGAAAATTTATATGATTGATGTGAAAGGTGTTATTATTGTGTGTTCATATTTATATTTTATTAATGCATAAAATCCGGTAACAAAAGCCCCTGATAATGAAATATTTTCAGTTATTTATAAATGCAATCTTTGTGGGCATTTAAAAACTTATAACTTTCTTACAAATGTAATTGTTTTGGAAACTTAGTGACAATACTTCAGTGAATCACATGACCAAAAAAGCCAGTCATGTTCAAGATGCCCAATCTGGAGTTGAAAGATATATCGCCTGTCTAATAACTAAGTAAGCATAATAACAAAAACATGATTTACTCAAGGCCTCAAGTATTTTGATATCTATTATCTGTAACTTTTTCTCTTATGGGATTTCTGCCTTTGTCGCTATATCACTAACTGTTTATATTCAAGTCATAATAACAGATAGAAAACCATTATGGTTGATAAAGTGTTAATAATATCATAATATTTCATAATTCGCAGAATTTCTGTGCTATATATATATATATATATATATATAAATCAGCCACTGCAAAAGATATAAAAATATTCTTTAAAGAAAACATAGGTTTGCATTGTCCTATCAGAATTCCTTCTTTTATTCAAAAAGATGTTCTGGACCCCCCTCTCCCCAATAAATTTCATGTATACATTTTAAAGGAAATGTTGTGCACGTTGATGATTTAGTGATTCCTTGGCAAGATACAATCATCAAATACTTGCAAGATACATACAATCAAATGATTATTAAAGATTGACAGCTTCGGAATACTGTGATCTGATTGCTAATGACATTGGGTATTAAAAAAAGAAAGTGTACTTACTAAAATTCTTAACTTCGATCACTAATTTCCTACACAAATAACAATAATTATAATAACTATGACCTATTCTGTTTTTTAAAAATTTCAGTTCTTTCTGGGTAATTTATATTTAATTCCTAATTTTTAAAATTAATTTACAAATATATCTTTATTTTGTCATTTTAATACCAACATTTATCTCGTTTCTACGGTACTACATGTACCTTTATTCCTTTTTTATATTGAAAGAAACCTGTTCTTGTTTGTTAGTATAAAGCCGAACTTCCACCTAATTATGTATCTTTATTTCCCAATCCATGGCTAATTTTCCCAACTTATTCTTCTCAAAAACAGCTGAAAGTTAATAAACAACCTATTTTATTGTAGAACTAAAATATAATACATGAAAATAGAAAAAAAAATCATCTTGCAAATTTATGGTTTATAATGGTAATATTTATCAATCCTTTTTCTTTTTAAGGTATTAGCAATGCAAAGTCAAACATATGAGATAGAGATAAATGTAAAGAATGTGATAAGAGCTCCCTATTGACTCATTCAGAAATAAGTCGCTTACAACAAATATTTAAAGGAACAAAATCCAACTCAGGAAAGAATGGGTTTCGATAAACCAAGGATTTTCAATGGATCTGCAACAAGGATTTGAGGTATAAATTTGCTTTTCAAACATTTATTTAATAAATATCCTGTCAGAGTCTCAGAAGTACTTATGGTCGTCTAGAGGTACCAAAGTCTTATTATTTATTAATACCTCCATAAATAGTTCGCAGAAGAATTTTTCTGCGAAAAAGTATGACTACCATTTCCGAGCCAAAAAGTTTCGCCAAGTATCTGCCACGAAGCCAGACAGCGGAATATAAAGCTGGAGATTGATGCTGTCCCAAATTGTTTTTGATGCCATCTTTTCTCTCCAGAAACGTTCTTTATTTTTTTTAATTGCCAAAGTTTCTGAGGTGATAAATCACCGACTTGAAGTGTTCCTAAAAAGGAAAAGGGACCTTTGTCAGTAAAAAACAGTAAAAAAAAAAGGAGCCGAGGCGCCAAGAAATGTAGCACCTGTAAGTGATTTGGCATTTCGCTCAGCAATAGAATGCCACCATCATGCGCCTGGCTTACACACAGGGAGATAAAGTATACACGTACACCACCCGGCATGCTGTTGGAGTAAAGGAAAAGCGGAGGGGTAGGAAATGCTCCCTTTACTTCTACTGCTGCTTTATTTCATTTTTTTACTATCTGTCCCCCCCCTACGGCCCCCATCCCTTTTTACTTCCTTCCCTTTCTCATGCAAATCATCTTCCAGTTCCCACGTTGATGGGTCCGGGACAAGATGGCTGCCCAAAATGACGATCCTATGCAAATTTCGGGGCCAACTTTCTTCTTATTTTGCCTCCTACGCCTCCCCCCTTTGCCTTTTTATACTTTATTTCTTTCTTCGAACCTTTCCCGTCTTTTGAATATCCCTCCCCCCCACTCCAGTTCCTTTTTGGGATGTCATTGCAGACGCAACTGGGGCCATCAGTAGCGTCGAAGGCTTTTCTGCTGCAAGGTTCCCATTAGCCAGGGCTGGCACACACACACACACTCTTTTTATGGAAGACCACCCCCGCCTTCGACCACCCCTTTACTTCCTTTTCTCTCGCATATTGCAGGCGAATTAAGAACAGGAGATAAGGCATTTCCACCCCCCGGAAAGTCCTCGTCTTCTTCTTCCTATATTTCGAAGGAATAAATAAACGAAAGAAGAAGAAGAAGGATGAAAAGGAGAGGGTGGAAATAAAAACTTGGCAGTGGAAACACTCCCGTCGAAAACTTTCCTGTTTTGGTGTGGCGGCAGTGGCAGAAGCGAAAAAAGCAACAAAACAGCCAAAAGAGAGCGAACGAAAGGCAAAAGAGTAGAAGGCTTCAGCCGTTATCTGGGGCAACTACGTAGCTTAAACACACGCTGCCTTTGGAGAAAAGCTTTATTAAAAAGATCTTTATTACGAAAAGCTTTTGTCAGTTTATTATTTGAAAAGAAATGGTCGAGAGCGCTTTGGGAAGTAGGTGCGAGCGAAGAGTTTTAAAAAGAAGGAGATGAAACCTTGGTCTTCTTCTCCGCTTGTAATTGAATACAGTATCGTTCCATCGAAGGCGGCCACGGCTTCTTCGACAAAATATGATTTTTGAAGAAGATGTAAGAAATTTGCATATGAATCCCGGCATTAGCTGTTACGAATGAATTGCGATTCGGACAAGTTTACTCGCTTGTGATTAAGACCGGGCTTTTGCAGAGCCTCTTCATTACAGCTTTGTTGGATGGAAAGAAGTTTGTGTAGGACGGCTGGCAACAGAGAGAAGAGAAAGAAGAAAGAGGAAAGAAGGAAAAAAAATGGCGAAAGGTAAAACTAGAACGTGATCCAATTCCATAGACAGCGATGCCAAAGTTGATTGGATTATTGTTTGAAGTGTTTTTTCTGTTTTTCTCTCAAATGAAGGCTTAAGGCTGGTTGGTGTGATTGAAGAGAAAGATTTGCATGAAAAAGGGCAGAAGGTTAATAAAAATATGAAATTAAGAATTTTGTACTCTCCCTATTTAACTTTAGTTGCCCAATCTGCCATCTTCTCCCAAATTAACGAAAGGACAAAGTTATGTTACATAATAAATATATACACGCCTAGATATTAAATATTTTTTAATGCATGCATATATTTTTTTATAAATAAAAATCGATGAAAACAATACACAAGATTATAGCAATGGCCGGTTGTTATTGATGATTTCTGTTTGTTTTAATTACGAAAATAGACGAATCACATTACCATAATATTTATACTGTTATTGAATATCCTAATTGAAACTGGAAAATTAAGACAGTCTGTTCAATTTTCTTTTCTCGTTTTCTCCTAATATTTTTTTTTAAAATTTGATAATATTAGTACTTTAGTGTTTTTTCCCCTGCTAAGGCCTTATAACAAGGCGGAATATCGTCCGCACTTTCAGTCAGCAACGACAACGAAAGTGGCATCATTTCAAAGTTTCACATGATTGGTTGAATTTCGTTTGCTGACAATATTTCCGTCACTATCATTGGCCTTTTCAAGTTGGTTAAAAAAAGTTGTCGATGACGAAAAACTTGCTTGAGCGGTTCGTGAGAGTAGAAATGGAAAACTGCTGTCGAAAAGTACTGACAATATTTCGCCGCTTTTTCCATTATCAATACAGATGTTTTTTTGAGTCACTAGAAATAGTGACCAATGGACTGATGAAAATTGCCGACCTCTGGAATTTTATGGAAACAATATTTATAATTTATCCTTACACGGCAATAAACATTTTCGAAAGATGTATTTCTCTTATTTTTCTAGTAATATTTGCCGATTAAGATTTGATGCAAGAAATAATAAATGTACCACTGTTATAGCTAGCTACCAGGATTAATCTTAATGTAAGACTAGAATATTTTATGCTTTTAAACTTTTTAAAAATAAATAATTCATTGATCCTTTGATGTATTGAAATAAATATTATAATCGTGGATAAGAAAAAGAGGCGAATTATAGAAATAAATTGGATAGGAGGAATATACAGGGTGCCTAAAAAACCTTGACCGTGGCTTTTATTACTTAAATATTGATCATAGAATACACTGCAAATTACAAAGATGCGTGAAAAAAGGTACAGATTGGCATGAAATTTATTAAAATTTTTAGGGGATAAAACTCTTAAAAAATACAAAATTAAAATTTTTTTCTGAACCCGTGCCCCAGAAAAGTTCTCAGTGACTAAGGTCCTCTAATAAGGTCATATACAAAATTTCAGAATTTTATCATGAAATTTCTCAAAGATATGTTAAAACAAAGTTGGCGAAAAGTCAATCACAAATTAAAACGCAAATATTTACAGCTTCTATGCAGATGATACGACGCAGGAATGTATCTTAAGGAAATAAAACACGCTTCATATCTTTAGTTTGAAATATGAATTTTAAAATCTATGCTTCTTGAAAAAAAGTTTAAAATATTATATCATGATTTACTGAATATAACTTAAAAATAGCAGTCAATGAATTTGTAAAAAAAACCTTTGTAATCTTTCCTTTAATTTATGTTATCTACAAATTTTTAATACCTTTAAACCAATAAATAGCAAAATTATTATTTATTAATTCAATCAATAATTTCTTCGTTAATTTGTGTACGACCCCTAAAACACGAGCATCAGACATGATTTTTCCTCTTTGTTAACTTATATCCACGCATCGAAAAGTGGTTTAAGTCAGCATTTATGTAGTTTTATATCTTCGAGACTTTTTGAGATAAAATGCTGAAATTTTGTACATGGCCTTATTACCCATTGGAAATTTTTTTTGTAAGGGGTTAGAATAAAAATTTAAATTTTGCCTTTTTTTAAAAAAAGTGTTAATTTCTTGAAAATTTTAATTGATTTCTTGACATTTTACATCTTTTTTTTTAATTCAACTTTGATATTTACAATATATGTCTATGATCAATATTTAAGGAATAAAAGCTGTAATCACGGTTTTTGTGACACCCTATATTGCATGCAATCATTAACAGAAAACATAAACTTTAAATTTCAATAAAAATAATTTAGGAAGGTGTTATTTAATTAAAAGGGTCCATATACTAATATATTTAAATTCATGTCACCGTATAAGGTAAGTGCGTATGTCATGTAAGTTTATGTCTTTTTATATGCTAAATTAAAAGTGAGGCGTTTCTTGACTGTATTAACATGTCAATTAAACATAAAAAGCTAATGATATGAAAAAAAAATTTTTTTTCTTAATGCAGCATTTTAATGATACAAAAATAATAAAAATCCACGAAATTAAAAAAAAAATTAAAATATATCATTTTGTGAAACATTTTATTATGAATTTCTTTTTCAATAGTATGAAATATTTTGAAAATATATTTTATCTGTGCATGAAATGCATTTGTTTCGTCACGATCAAACTCCTTGAGATGCGAGTTTTTCTCTTTGGGAATAGCAACAGATGTAAGAGAGATTTTGAAAATATAGCAATAGAGAAAAAGCGTTTAATGTTTGTACTGAACAGTTTTGTTTTAAATATATGTTATTGATGCTTCCGTCAGCGTTGTCATCAATTAACAAAATTGTTACATCTATTTTCTATGTCAATCCTTATAGGATCTACAACATTATAGCAAATTTAATTAATTAATTTAATTTTAATTTTTAGCTTAATAAAAAAATTAAATATTAAATTTCACTATATTCATATTTTAAAAAAAGAATTTCAGAAATTTTCAGGATTTACATTTCTGGATGTTTTATGAGTAACAAACCGTAATTAATTTTAACGCATTATTAACAGATCAAAAATAGTTAATAATATTAATAAGGAATCAAAAACTTTGGATTTTTTTTTTCAAACAAAAATGGTAAATTTTCATGGCAGTTGGTTCATAAAATTAAGTTACTTGCATCTTAGATTATTTTAACACACTTATTATGGTTACTATTTTATCTTGGAGTAATATTGCTGGTTTATACTTCCAAGATTAAAAAAATAATAATTGGGTACTACTATAGTTTATTTTGGATATTCAGAGTGTATTTGAGATTGGTTGTTTTTAGCATTACATCAATAGCATAACGTTAAACAATGTGCAGTTAATAGATTCTAGTATCAAGCATGAAATATGTGGCTATGGCAGTATAAAAACATAACTTTGAAAATATCAACATTAGAGTTATAAAGTAGCGCTTTTCTTATACAGGGTGTTTAAAAATATGTGTGCAAAATGACATGGTAGATGCGTCATACAAGGATCAAAAATCGCATAGGAACAGAGGGTCTCAAATACCTGTAGAGGGCTCTAGAGTTACGAAAGGGAATTGTGATACAAACACGAACTGAGCAAAAGTTTTGCACCATCTTAATTTTCAAAAATTATCTTTTCAACTATATTAACGACTTTATGGTATAAATATATATTCTATGTTTAATCAATTTTAAAAGAAAACATTTTAATCACATTTTCTAAAATTAAATTTTTTGAATTCTGAACGAATATTAAATGAAACACGAGATACAAGAAATAGTTTCTTTCATTACTATTCTGAAAGAACACTAAGCTTTACAATTTTAAAAGTATACGCAAATCTAAGAATGAATATTTGTTTGTTTGTATTTTATATACTGTCGTACCGTTCATCGCGTTTCGATAAATTATTTCCAAATTATCAATTGATTGCACTTAATATTATTTTTATCGGTGGCAGGCAGCAACGTGACGGATAACAGCTAATTTATTAATAATTTAATTTTCCCGTAATCTGTTTAAATTATTTGGTCTTTGTTATTCTATGAATGTACTGTAAACAATACTGTAGTTATAAAACATTCTATGAATGTACTGTAAACTGATGAATGAATACTCTGAACACAATCATTAAAAAGATATTTTAATCTTCTGCATTAGATTTCTTAAAGTTTAACAATTTAAAACTTCATATTAATGTTGAAATTGGTTTGTTTTTCAATTTTTCTCGGATCACTGACGGCGAAATTTGCCATTCCTATAGAAAAAAGAAAAAAAAATCAGTTATGATACATACTAGAAAATGGAATTGCAATACTTACGAAACATACCTAATACATTTCCTAATGTTTATAATGACTTTATTTGGGCATGCAATATTTTAAGGCATTTCTGCATTCTTACATTAAAAGAAATGGTATAATCTAGGAGATGGGGGATAACATATGGTAGTTTGGTTTGGTTTAGCTTAGTTATATTTATATTCCGTTACGAAGCAATATTAAAACTATTTGAAGACATACCTTGAAATTTCGAATCATGTCCAAATGATGTGGATGGCATCAGAGCTGACTCCTATTTCTTTACATTTCTGTACTACACCAACTTCTAACTAATTCAGTTCCCATTTTATGTAGTATCTATAAGTTAAAAGAATGAATGAAAGCAATATTATATATTTAAACTTTATAGGAAAAGTCATACGGTAATTAAGTTATCGGAAACACAATAGCTGTTTTGGGATAAACCATGCCTCCACCATTCAGATAAATGCTGAATGGGACCTAGGCTGTCACTCCGAATCTAAATGTCAATGTAAACATTCTCAGTTATGCAAAATCTCAAAGCCTCCTCAATAGCTATTAGTTCTGCATGGAACACAGAGCAGTTGTCAAGGTTTCCTACACAGA